>JAZHYW010037709.1:0-10000 GCA_037355805.1 Ixodes ricinus
CAGGCTCTGCCGGCGGCGCGTCGTTGAGATAGAAGTAGAAAAAAGAGAGAAAAAAAAACATGCTGAGCGCCCGCGCTCTTTGAAGGAATGCGATAGCCAACGATAACGTGGCGGTGCGTCGGATCTGCTGAGTACGACGGTGATGGTCTGCAGCCATGTGCGCAGGCAAAATCGCATCGTCATCCCCCGGCGTGAAAGAAAAATAAAAATGATCGGTGGGCGGTCAGTTGGAGTGGTGTGCAGCCAGTCGGAGCGGTGGGCAGCAAAGCCACTGCCACCCACCGTGGGGAGAACCCTGCACCATAATTATCTTTCAACCCTCGAACCGTTGTCAGAAGAGGTCTTACGGCTTGCCTTTTCAAGGCTGGTTCAGGAAAACAGGTCATCGTACCATTCATGTCACGACAAGAGCCACTCTTTTGGTTTTCAGTTTGAATAATGGGATTTGGGATTTAGGGAAAGGAGAGCGTATGTTTCTGGTGGTAACACTGAAAGCTAGGGACCATAGTGATCGTATAAAATAGGGAAGAAGGGCAGTTGAAACTTCCTCTATTACATTCTTAACCACTCCACCTCGCGCGGCCGCGGGATAGATTGATTGGAAGACTACGAACTTCCTTGCGGCTACCTCCGGATGTTTATTGATTTTAAGTTATCGACGTTTATCGAAGCCACAACTGTGTGCGACTTTTGTCGTGGGACAAATGAGTATTGCCAATGACACCAACGCCAAATTCAACTGAAGAAATCTTAATTGATACAGGCGCGTTTTATTTCTTTATCTGGGGTAGGTTTGCATCCGGTTAATATTTATTATTTTTAATAGGAAACACTGCGAATTAATCTCCAGAAATTCAGAAAATTGGGGATTTACGAAAAATAAGCTTCGATAAACACCGAACTTTTGCTAAAAATAAACTCCGATAAACACCCTCCGTATTTCACAAAAAATAAACTCCGAAAACGCGCAGCCCTACTTATGACTTACGAAGCAAGCCCTGAAAATATCTTTTTCAAAATAGTTAGTGGTAAATAACTTCCAGTCTTTTTAATAGAATTATGCTCCTTATTATGAGTTTTCACCACTGACAAAGATTAGAGCTCAAATTGAAGTTTTATTCTTTACCAGCGGCCAAGGACCTCTGGAGCGGCCCTGGCCGCTGATTGGTGCAAACACGGCACGAGAATCCACCGTTTTGCAGAAATATGGGTTCGAGAACAGATGAATTTGTTGCCCCTTCTTTCTTCGTGCTGGCCGAGCGGAGAGGGACAGAAGGCTTCTTTGTATTTACCTAGGGGTGAAAGTTAATCCTCAAGGGGGACAAAAGTGGTTTGGAGGAGCTCTATCTAGGTCACTGCGACACAACAATCAAAGGGACGCAGTGGACGTGCCTGCGGCCAGGGGACTCTCGTCTTCTAGCCACGTACTCTCGAACCACGAATTCTGCAAATGGTCGTTGCCCACCTCACGAGATCACTCCGAGCCATGCGAGAACCATGACACATACCTAGCTGGTGAGGCTGTCATTGCATTACAAGGCCGCTGAGAGTGACGAATGGCTCATGCATTAGCTTAACAGAAGCAACAGAATATGAGTTATTGGAATTTGACTTACATTTCCATGAGACGGGATTTTGTGCCGTGTCAGGCTGCAACACTGACTGATGGTGTCTTCTGTACATCTTGCACAAGGACCACTCCGAATTAAAAAAAGCTCCTCTGGCATGTAACAGAGATGTCAACAGCATACCAAGTCCACATTATTATAGGTCACATGTGCCTCTTTTCAAATCATATCAGTAAAAACATCTTAACACAAGGTAAATTATTGCATTTAATTCACTCTAATAATCTAGGTAAATGCCAAAGGAACAAAAATCTCACTCATCCTCATTACACGCACTCACTTGACTTTCAGAAAGTAAAGACAAGCTTGGAACAGCTGTGGCTTTCAGTCTACTCCAGCCGTCAGAGCACCTCGTCTGGAACTGGGAGGGCTCGAAGTGGTCATGCAGCGAATAACGTTTTGGTAGATGTCAAAACTGTGCATTCAGCCGCTGAAGAAAAGTACAGTTATTCCGCTGACGAGAGGCTCACGCTTTCAAAATACGCGATCTTACAAATCCATCATCGCACGACGCCACAGGCCTGAATCACTCGTCTTTCTGCGGTGAAGCGAAAGCGTTCACAGGACGCTTCCACGGCAATAGAGAATAGATCACAAAATACCCGGTTTTGTTCACAGTGCCATAGCCTCCTCTATACAGAGAAAGCCTGGCACATCGACGGCCGAACCATTGGGCGAGCGGCCGCAGCAAAAGGAGAGGAGGAGCGCGCGAAGCGGTGACCAATATGGTAGCGCAGAGCAGAAAGGCAGAGATAGACTGCGAGCGCTTAGGTCATGAGCGGCCGCTCCCGAACCACGTTTGTTATTTTGTTTTCGTCACCGTCGTTTTCGTACTCCGGGAGAAACGGCTGCGGCGACGGCGGCGATTCGAAAGGGCGCTGGCAACAATGCACGATGCTGGCGGCGTCGGCAGGAGTTGTCGGTGTGCCAGCGGAGTGCGCCGTCGTCGGTCCATCGTGTCGTGCCGCGGAAGAACCAAAGAGTTTTGACTGAGTAGTTTCGACTCCCAGGTGCCGAGGACCGTCATTTCAGTGGGAGTGTCCGATTAGCCACATTTTGAACGTCGCGTGTATGAGCTTCAACTGGACTACAGGCGCAACAATGTAAACAGTTCGTAAAGTAGTAGTAAAAATGTCTATTGTGGACGCTGCTACCGCTCGAGCCTCCGTTGAGTAAGCGACGAAGACTGATGAGGTATGATAATTACAAAAGTGAACACGTAAATGATAGGTGCAGACATCTACACTGTGCGCATGTCTGTCCGTGTCCTTCACGTTTTATTTTTTCGTCCTTAGCACTAAAACGCGAGTTGCTCTCGTTTTTCACGGAAGCTAAAGTTGCGTATCATATTACTTGGTTTCACCTCATGTGCGAGCGAAACCAAAGCTAGAAGCGCGAGCCCAGCGCTTTTTGCGTTACGGCATCGCACGCACGCTCGAGCAAAGCAGCAATGCACAAAGCGTCGATCTCGCGCTTCTATATTCGTTTAGTCCTATGTGGGAGCGAAGGCGAAGCATGAGAGGATAGCCCGAGGAAAATCATTAACTGGATAAGCGCGCGTGCAAGGCAGCGAACGTATGAGTGCTCGGCTCGCACGCCTAGCACTGGCTTCTTTCGCACGTAAGATCAAACAAAGTATATCTTTGACTTCGTTCAAACCTAAGGGGAAACGAAGTGTTGGCCCGTGAATCGCTGAACGCTCCAAGCACCAGATACCGACCTTTCCGGGCAGTTCGTCGCACAACCTCCTACGCAAACAAAAGCGATTGCCCGGGACCGCTGCGGAGATGCGGACGCAGGGACGGCGAAAAGGAAGGGTTGACGTTGACTTTCTCTTCTCCGCGATCCCGAAAAAAAAAAGAGGAAAAAAGAAAATACTGTTTCTGCGTTTGGCCGCTCGCGCGCTGTGTGGCGCTAGCAGTCTAGCTTCCCTCCGCTCGCGATTCCCCGCCCCTCCTCTCCTACTTTCGGCGGCCACTTTTTTCGCGACGTGAAAGGCTTTCTCCGTATAAAGGAGGCTATGACAGTGCACTCGCGTCCACCGTGCTCGCGTCACAATATTAACAATGAACAATACCTCACCTTGCAAAGGTACGTCCTGCCGGGAGGTTTCCACCCCGCGCCACACTGGATTCTGAAAAGCCACAGTTTCCGTCTTCTCGGAGATTTCGGCAGCTTGAACAAGCGAATTCCCCTGGAAGCTCTGTTCCGGCACTTCAACGCACAATAACTACCTATTTTTCAGAGAAGACCGCAACTCCCGCAGCAACTTAAACTTTTGTTTACGTTATTTAAACGCACGTGTCCGCGTGATCGATTTGGTTGGCAGGGTTTCGAGTGCATATTCGTTTATTCTACGATTAAAGAAAGGTATGACGAAAAGCTCACATGCACCAAGTTTTCAGTCACTAGGCGTTAACTTTTAACTCTAGCGACGCTAAAATGAAATTACCGCACCCTGCTTTATCTATGAGGCTCACGACCACCGCTAGGGGAGTTTTTGCGGCTTGTGATTGTTTTACTAAGGAACACGACCATATAGCCTGCTATAGGCGGTGACTCGAGACATGGTGGAAGACTCATCGGTGACACCAGTGGTTTTTGTTTTGTTTTAGCTTTTGGCGCGTCTATATCATATAGACTCTCGTTGCAAAGAGATTGCGCTGCAAATATACATGCATATACATACATACATACATTGGTCACGAGCGGCCTGTCAATCAACTTCCCGGCGAATAGATTTTTGCCCCATTGATACCAATGAATGGCCAAACTCTCCCAATATACGGCTCTGACCCTATCGCTCGCGGCCGCGAGAGCGCGGGAGATTTGACGTCTGCTATTGTGATACCACTATACTCCGTTTCACCTTATGTTGTACCGCAGACAAGGCTAGAAGCTCGAGCTCATAGCGTTGGGAACTGCTCTTAACGCACGAGAGCTTGTGCCGCCGAGATGAGCCTTAGAGGTGACAGAGCATAGGTGTGTGCGAATAGTGCTTCAAATCGAATAGTGCAGTGTCATCCCTGGCGTTGATAGTGCAAAGGCTATGAATGACGTGGTGCTGTACAGGCGGAACAGCGCACCCGCAAAACAACTACTCAAGTCCACGCATACAAAAGGAAGACAAACTTACGCAGCGCTGGCTCACTCTTTGGTATAATTACACTTTCATCTTCGTCTTCTTTGGTATTATGAACTAGGGTCATGGAGAATAATTGGACTTTTTTCTTCAATAGGATGCTAAACCGTAAACCAAAAACTGAAACTAAAATTATGTTAAAATAAGTACAATCAGCACCCGGTTGGGAGCGGCCGGCCGCGCCAGTTGCGCCGAGATGGCCGAGCGCCCAGCGAGAGTTGATGATGATGATGTTGTAGCTGTTCCCTTTGACTCGGGCAATACCGAGCCATGCTCGCCTAGCCAAAAAATAGGGTCGGAGGCGAGCGCCACCTCGTGTCGTTTGGCTACAATACAATGGCAGATCGGCCGCAATGGGAGAGTGAGCCGCCTGACAGGCATCTTAGTACAGGAGGTGTTGCTTTGACCAACGTTACTGGAGCAAGCTCAGTTTCACAGCTCTGCCTGCGGACGTGGGCTCAGTGGCGCTCACGAGAACTAACAGCGCTAGCAGTCGAGTTTACTTCCGAATTTTCTAGCCGTCAAGTCTGCATAGAAATACTTCAGTTTGGGCGAGTTGGTGATTCATACTCACACTTAACAGCGCAAGGACACACGCTCTACAAAAATGAATTTCAAACACTCAAAGAAAGATCTCTCACACTGCTCACTTTCAACTCTCTGATGTATGACAACTTCATCTTCATGGGGTGCCATTTAATTATCTTTGTTTTTGCTAATATGCACACGGAAGTAGAGAGAAAAAACAAAGAATAAAAGGAAGTTCAATAAGAAACAGAAAAGGAACAAGCTTTAAACGCGGTGGTAAGAGACACGAGGCGCGAGACAGGGAAATTAGATTCGATTGCTGCGCCGCTATTTCTTCGTGACCGCCTTTAGGCTACTCGCCTCCGAGGGCGAGAATAGAGAGCTGCGAAAGCTGGGCTTGCTCCGTTAACGTGATTGATCGTTGCCAAGAAAAGTGCTCATTTTTAGATGTGGTCCCCACCCTGCCCGTTTCTGATGTTGAAAATCATCGTACTGGCGTAATCTCGTTTACCACTAAAGCGTGGTTCGTGTGAAAAACCCTAGGTCACCGGTTGTGCTGCACTGGCGAGATTCCTCATTCGAAAGCTGAGGGACAGGTCGACCATTGAGAATTTCGTCCCGGCTGTTTAGACATGCACACAACAAAATTATCAGCCTTGCGACACTTAGTAACAGGAATTTATTTGAAAAAAAAAACACGCTAAAAAAGGCGGAAGAGGAAGATAACGTGATACCCTTATTCAGCATGAGCCCACGCCTAGAGACGCTGAAAACACAGCTGCAAATTCTTTAGCAGCCATGGCCTTTGTAAGTAAGCACGTCATTGTGCTCTGGAATTTAATTTATTTAGTTCGATTAGAAGCCGGGTTTAAATATACGATAGAAATTAGCGGGCCTAGAAATTCAGTGCGTGACTTATTATAAGAACGTTTTTCCATTCGCGATTTGTTACTGATGGCTCAAATGCTAATTATAGCATTTGAGAAGGTAGTCGTTTTCTTTATTTCTTATTTGAGCTCAGTTCTTGAGATAGCCGCTGAGAGGTATTGTGCTATATTTTGAGGTTTCTTCGTGAGTGCCCAACTATTATTTCGCTGTCGGCTGTGTAAGAAAATGTGGAACATCTTCTTGTAGCCCGAATACGTTGATTTTTGAAATGATGGTATTTTACGTTTAAACAAACAATTCTTAAAAAGTATATAAAATACTACATAAAACACAGCATTACATCAAATTGAAAAAAAATGGTGTGCTTACCAAGGAAAAATAAACTTCGCAATGGAAAAAACATGCGTTGACTTATGCCTGCAGTGTAAAAAAGGAGCGTTGATTCGAGTCTAGTTTTCTAGGCGAGGCTGTTGCGCTGTTTTAGTACAAACAGACTTTTGTCGCAGTCATGGAATTATATGTAGGGTTCATTAATGACTGCTGTGATCACTCGTTGCAATGCATTTAGAAAAGATGGAGCCATTCTTTTTTACTTTCTGTCAATTCAGCTTAGAATAATTGACATTCTTAAGTAAAAAAACACGTACGTTTTGTTATAAATACAATGGTAGACGCTCAATCAATTAGTTCCAGCAGCAGCAGTCTTCCATTCAACTCTCATTAGAATAGCTGCCACGTGATATACAGCCAATTTTATCGCGCCAGTGTTTATTCTTGCCACGAGCTGGGGTTATAAAAGCACAGAGAACACATCGAAATTAACACATTAATGTTTGGCTACTCCCGCCTTCGCAGCAATATACCGATTGTTGAATTACCCGAACATCAAGGATAACTCTGGAAATGTAGTCTACACGCCGCAGGTGTCCTTCTCGCCCATATAAAAGATTCTAAGTAAATAACCAAAATGAGGTGTTAACCAACGCGCGTGGAAGATGTCATTTGTAATAAGTTTTTGTTCTAAAACAATCATTTTGCAGACACCAGCACGTAAACCGCATGGATCTACATTCCATGCATTCTCATTGGCGCTCATGTAATTTAGAAAAATGTTTTTGTGCACCAGAATGCGTCTTCAAACATTGATATCACCAACCCAAACCTGAATGATCACGCAGTGCTCGTGTCCGGAATATGAGCGGCATTTAAATACTGTTAAAGAGGATATCACAAACTTGAAGACAAATCCTATAAATCGCATTGTAGACAACGGCAACAATGCGATCCACGCAACTGTGTTATCATGTTTTACGAAGAATAGACTGAACAAAACACTGTTCGTTTCTATCGGTACACGTACGCGGCGAAAAATAATGTTCTTGGTCAGTGGGTTGCGTCCTAGTCAACGTTACTTGAGCTAATCCAGTTGAAAAACTTGACGCGATAGGAACGCCGCCATTTCTCCCGCAGCGGCCATTCTGGGAACTGGACGGCTGCACTCATCCGGTTCGGTCGAGTAGCGTAAGGGCCAGTGGTGCTTGAGTTTCTGTATAGTTTCTGTACGGGAGCTAGGGTTACGCGATTAGCCATCTGGAAACCCTACGTTATGCGGCAAGAACCCTTCTTGCGCGTGTAGAAGCCGTGCTCCGTCCATTGCGGCCGTTCACGTGACTGAATTCTGGCAAATAGCGGCGCGGCACTCGCCGCCGCGCATGGAAAACAGCAAAGGAATTAAAGAAGGCGAAATCAGGGGAACATACGCTGGGGCGTGTGCAAGGTCTACTTTCCTGCACGGCACAGTATTATTTGCTCCTCACGTGATCGATCTCAGCGAATAGCGGAGTGGCGGTGCGCGGAAAAAAGACGCGCAACTCTGGCTCCCGTAGGGAAACCCATACAGAAAACCTATGTGCCGCTAAAGCACATTCATACTCGGAAACGTGGCTTCGTTTATTGTAGTGTAAATGCTCTAGAAATTGCGGGACGCCACTTCTGGGAAGAACATGGCGTCTGAAAGGAAGCTTATAGTGCACTGTGCCGCCATGAAGTCCCCAGGGCTACACGTTGCACGTGCCCCTTGCATCGGCGCACCTTGCACTGCTTTTAATTCATGATGGGGCTTTAGGTGCCGCCATCTTTCAGTGCAATCTCGCAGTACCAACAGAAAGCTACATTTGTGTTTGACTCGCCCATAACGGGCGGCGCTGTAATCGCATTGAGTTTGATCTCAGTAGACATAAGCGGTCTGAGTTTCAAGAGTGAGTTTTACTCCATTTAACAATGGTTGCTGTTTAAATGGCATGTCACAGCGTCATGCACTCGTGCCCATTCGTTTGTCTTCAGTGCAGACGCTTATTTGAGATAGCGTATTGTGCCAGTAACGTTGTGTTTGGGAGAAACATCCCTGGAAATTTGATGCCTTATCCCCATGTGCCAAGTAAAGTCTGCCGTCGGATAGCAAAACGAGCATGATATTTGTGAAAGGCTGTCGAAAATATTAGGCGCTGGAGAAAATCGGCCATGTCCACAACGGTGCAATTCCACTGCTCACCCAGTGTTCCATACTTTTTTGCTGGTTTATAATATTTCGTTTTCAACTTTCTGGAATCGTAAAATTAATTTATAATTAAATATATTCTATTTAACTTTATTGTGAAGTCGCGATATTATGTTTACCTTCAGAAATTGTAAAGCAGTTCCTAATGAACCACATAACCTTTTGTCAACTTTTTTTGTTGCGTTAAAACGCTCGAATGTTACCAATAACTTCCTTTGATGGTTTTGTGGGGTATATAGAATTAAAAAGTAAGCAATTCATTGGACAAAAAAAGATTTTATATTACGAAATAAAAAAGCATTTTAAACTTTTTTTGCCATGAAAAATCGCATCAACTAATAAAACGTACAGTACAATAAGTTAGGAAAAAGCTTTCAATGTTAAATTCTCCACAACAGGTATATTGATAAATTACACCTGAATATTAGTATACAACATATTTGTTTTCATTCAGTTTCGGCACATTGCAGATAAATAATATCAAACACACATGGCGACATATGTTAAACAACAGTTTGTTGTCCATTTGCCATAGTGATTCACTTCTAACTCCACAAACACAAGCGCTGCAAGATGTTTCGATGCGAGATGGCTGGTTTGCAGCAGAGAAGCAAACAAGATGTGTCGGAAGATGCACGAGGTGGAAGGTCCGCCGCAGCTGCTTTTGCGCTCGTTCCACTGCGCGGCTGTGCATGTCTGAATGCCCATACTCCGTTTCATACTTAGTATAGACGTTTCCAAAAAAGAGTGTGGCCGGTGCCATCTCGAGTGTTCGTGCGTATGGCGCGTGCCTTCCTCGATTTCCAAAGCGCCGAACGCGCACGTGCTGGGTTGTGAAGATCGGACGCTGGGCTGTGATTTTGTAAACATTGGAAAGGTCTATACAACACTGTCAAAGCTAGGCGCGGGTGCGTGGCTTTATCTACGATTTCGTTTGCGCGAGAGCACGTGCAAATGATCTCCCAGACCGGACCCTATGCTCAAGCTAGCAGCTTTGACCGCTCTGTATATATGAGATTATACATCATTCTAATGTATGCAAGTGCTGAGCTCAGAGTCGTATATGTAGAGAGTTTGGTCAATGGGAGGCGCGGGCAGAGCCGGGGCGTGCGGCAGACTCGGAAAGAGGGCTTGGCATGCTCTCTTGACCAACCAGAAGCCGAAAAGAATCTCCTAGCGGTCGTAGCGAGAAACAGTTCTGATCAAAGGTATATGTTCGTATATGGTTTTAATAAGCGCGTAAGAGTGAAGTGTAGT
>JAZHYW010037709.1:15000-18978 GCA_037355805.1 Ixodes ricinus
GGACCACATTGCCCAAGCAAACGGAAACAGAACCAGGCGAGGGACATTCCAGCAGAGCCTCCGACTGGAAAGATCTCAAGTTCTGCCCACCATTTCTGCGGAGGAAATGGACGACGCCGGAGGGGAACAAAAAGGAAGGAAGAACGGGGCCAGGGGCTGGGCGTACGGTATGGTGCGGAGACCAGGAGGCAGATTTTTCCTCGGACGGGACGGCCTGGAGGCAGCGAGACATCGACGGACAGAGGGGATATTGAGAAAACGATGATTTCCAACGCCGTGGGAACTCGACGCGGCTTCTCCGAGACGACCAGATCTGCAAATGCTTGCCGTTTTTTTTTTTTTTTCGCTTGATATTACGCTATTTACGTGGATTCGCGGAACAAGTCCTGCAACGGTTTGAGTGACATGTGTGACAACTTGCCAACTAGTCAACGATGACACTGGTCATTATCGATAGACCCCTCTCTCGACAAAGAGACTTCTTGGAGTTCGTGTTCAAATGTTTTCGTGGCGGATAGAGCGGGACGTATGGATACGATAGACAGGTGAGAAACAACTTATTTACGGGTTTTCTTGGTCATGTAGGACGCAAGCGAAGTGCTGCGGTCGATGTTTTTTTTAAATCTTGAGATAGAATGGAATCTAATTCTTCGTCGTTATTCGCGTGCTGTTGCGTCAACATTTGTAAATATGCGTGGTAATATTCTATTTTTTATTGGAAGGTGAATAACAAGTTTGTGATTATTGAAAGTGCGTTGTTGGTGCTTATGTGTATATTTATACTAATGTTACTTTATTCCCTTTACCGCGTTTATACTAGAATCTTAACTGTATTAAGGTAACAGTTTTATTGTATACAAAATAAGTTATATTTTGTTCTAAGGCAGCTCAAGCCCATAGGGAGAAGTAAATTAGTTGACTAAATCGTAAGTTTTGTACCCCTGCCACACGGAAAAGTTAATATATTCTCATTAAACGATATGGGATTTCATCAGATCGCGGTCTTGAGTGATTATACGACCGTCGCAAACTGATTTGTCGACCCCATAATGTCACTCAATTGAAATTACAATAATTTTGCCATGTGGCCGGGGTATAATGCAAGAATTCAGTGACTGCATGCACGCGATAACAGCCGCTTACATGATCGTAAATGACACTTGTCTAGCCGTGCCCGCGTTGACTACGTCTACCTGATTTTTAACAGTGATCTATTTTGTTGTGTCCAATCACTGCGTGTCTCACCATTTTGCCGAAGTCTTTCTGTATAAAACATGCATTCCTACAGAAATAATTGCGACTCAATGTTTTCGACTTAAAACAATCATATTTTTCTATATACGTCTTATACGCATACCTCGTGCCATTTCGTACCGATTATTTAGCGGTGTAATGTTTGGCCCGTGTAATAAAATGTTTTCTAGACCAGTGTCTATGTGCAGCATTCATTTTTGCTACTAAGACGCGCGTTACGACGGTCGATCCACGCGCGTCGCCTTCGCTTCGTCGCGCGCCCCCGATGGCCTTCCGTTGCGACGTCACGAGAAGAGCGCTGCGGGATTATTTCTAGGAGGTGGTGGTTAGTGTGCTGTTGGGCTGATGTTTGTATGTGCCGTGTATGTGTATTCGCTTAATGTATATGTTCAGCTGATGCTTGTGGTATGCGTAATGTATCTACATGTGTGTGTAATAAAGGTGCCAAAAAAGCTCGAAGCGTGATGGTGGCATGAGCAAATAAAAATATTTCTGCAGCACATAAATTGGGCGGTATCTGTAGTCCGTTGCAACTCGAGAAGGTAGGGTGAGGGTAAGACGGGCCGTTGAGAAGGAAGCAGACGGTACGTTAAAGAGGGAAGGAGGTTTCCCCCTCTCTTCTCTGCAGCGTTCCGTCTGCTTCCTCCTTTCCGGCCTGTCTTACTCTCGCCCTACCATCTTGAGTTGTAACGGACTATAGCGCCGACGCTCCAAGTACTCTGTAGATATACGTGCGATATCTGGCGGGTGCTCGGACGACACTGCCAGTACAAAATTGCAATTCTCGACCCCCGGCGGATACTCAGCCGACGCTCTAAGTACTCTATAGATATACGCGCGATATCCAGCAGGTGCTCAGACGACACGCCAGCTCGATTGACATACGCGATGCCCGGTGGATACTCAGCCGACGTTCCAAGTACTCTATGGATATACGGGCGATATCCGGCGGGTACTCCGACGACTCGATTGAGCTTGGATTAACACGCGACGTCCGGCGTGCACTCAGCCGACGGTGCTAGTACTCTATAGATATACTCGGCGTCCGGTAGATACTCAGCCTGACGGCGGCGGTACTCCAGTGATATTGTGCTGGTACTGCCCCGTTTTAGAAACGATATTGTCAAGACATCGTGTGGATGGGAAGAACCGTATATTCTGAGTATTTGCCAACAATATTGTGTAGATACTCGCCTAATATTCTTGTGCCGCTTGGGATATGTTTTTATTTTCATTAATCAGATTGTTTCATTAACACATTTTAATTAATAAAGCTGACCTGATCGTTACGATTAGCCCCCTATACTATGCCCCCTGGCAGTATAACTCACCTTAATAAAGCGCAAAGTCTAACTTTGGCGGCTTTTGTCAACACACACATGTTAAGCTTAAAAAAAACGCGCCGTATATAAATATATACTGTAAACGACGGAATTTTCGCGGGCTCAAATTTCCGCGAATCGGGCCAAAGTTGAAAAATTAAAATTATTCGCGGGTTCTAATTTTCGCAAATCAGGTGCCACCGGACCCCCCCCCCCCCCCCCCTTCCGGCCCGGTTGTCTTTCCATCTTTCTAGGATTCTGCGGCTGAACAATCAGTCAAAATCTAGGAAAGGGAAGACGGCGGTGAGCTGAATTCCGACTTATGGCGTTATTTACTTTAGGATTCTTTCCATATCTTATTCACATATCGCGTATAATGATATTGGTATGCTTTTTGGACACGTGTTTCCCCGGTGTCTCAATGCCGCTTTCTGGGTGATGAAATGTTTCCCCGGGTTGTTCGCGGGACCTATTTTTCGCAGAATCGGCAGGCGGGTGCGCGAAATTCGCGAAGGTTGGATTCCCACGACGAACATTCCGTCGTTTTACAGTATATATATTTATAGATTTGTAACTCATCTCCTGGCGAAGCCGAGTCTCTCGGCGAAACTGTCGATTAAACTTCGGGTGTTTGTTGTTTTCCACCGTAAGTTTTTCACTTCGTTATATATACGCCTTCGGCCCCTTGGCTCTTATGCCACCATGCCCAGTGTATATATATATATATATATATATATATATATATATATATATATATATAACGGGAATGGCGGCGGGGGCCCGAAAGAGCGCGGAGTATAGCTGAGAAGAAAAGGAAAGCCATTGAGTGAAAACAGCAACAACGGAGGGTTTATTCTTCGATGTTTTGGCCGCAGTCCGGCGTTACGTCAGAACTATATATTGCGGCGCGCGCAGCTTTTGCCCGAAGTAAGGCGGCGCGCGCGTGGCCTAGCAGTTTACAGCGCCTGCCTCCCACGCGAAAAGCCAGGGTTCGATTCCTGGCCGCGGGGACGCCTTTTGTTGACATCCAATGTAATGTTCTGGTAAATTCGAGAATCGTGTTGCTTGTTCGAGGTCAGAAAGTTCTACACGCCGAACCTTCTGGGCCGATTATTCAAGAAGTCTACGCGTGTACATAAGGGAGCTTCGCGTGGCGAACTAAGTCAGTCTCGCCCCAGCGCTCGATCCTGCGGTTTCGCCGACACCGACGCCCGCGGCGCTCTCCTGTTATCTTTCTATTTTCACTTTTATTTTGGGGCCAGATTGGCCCCATTAAACATTCCAGTTTTCTCAGGTATTCCTTTGTTTAATCACCTCGTCATTCGCTGACAATATATATATATATATATATAGTTAACGAAGAGGGAGAAGCTGATTATTGAATTTATTGCAGCAATACGGC
>JAZHYW010037711.1:0-19083 GCA_037355805.1 Ixodes ricinus
CAACTATTAAAATTAGACAAGGCTCTAAAAAATTACACCATCTTCCCGAGGGAACCATGGGGTGATGCGGAGCATCGTGTTGGTTCCGAGGAATGAGTCAGTTGCGTGCTGACGTTGAGAGATGGCGCCACCGACTGCCCTAGCGTTACCCCCTACGCGAGCCTTCGTCGCGGCTCGCGGCAGAGAAACTTAAAACGCTCGCCGCTCGCCGTTTATTTTTTTTTTTCACACTTGAAGGAGAGGAGACTACAGGAGGAGAGTTGCGCGTGCGCGCGCGGTGTGAGTACAATCGAACGCACGCGCAGTGCACGCAGCTGGTAGAGGAGGGAGAGTAACGCGCAGCTGTTGGAGAGAGGGAAGGAGGAGAGTTGCGCGTGCGTAATGTGGGTGCGGACTACGACGCCGCGGGACATAGACCCGAGCAAGAGATGCTCCGCATCTAAAAATATGTTTGAAAAGAATATGAATTTTATGGCTTTCCCAAACTATCTGAATTTCGGGAGTACTAAAAGTATAAGCTGGTATAAGTGTAGGGAATGCAATGACATAGTCTTTACATGGTGTCGGTTGTAATAGTGTGTCCCATCACTGCTAGAAACCAAGCACAAGGTTTAAGGCACAATTCTTCGCAAGTATAGTTTCACAAAATCGTAGGCTACTAATGTTCTGTTGGTCATTTGTCCAGTGTTGTAATCATATCGAATACAAGTGCCTCGATGTAGCCGGCTGCGTCTGCTTCACACTTCGTTTACGGCAATCATTTAGTACCCGCTACTGTTCGCAGCTCGAGAAGTTTCTTTTTATTAGTGTTGTCTCACGAGTTCCGAAATATGATTTTTTTTAATTATAGAATTTCACATATCTGCTATATTTAGCTGATATCTGCTATGCTAAGTCTAATTAAGACTAAATTGAAATTATTATTATCATTATTATAGTGTTTTAATTAGCTGTCGTAATATTATTGACAAGAAGAAAAAAACTTTATTGCGCGTTTTTTGACAAGTGACCGCCAACCATTGTTGTGGACACACGCTGCTGAGACACGTGCAGCATCGAAGCCGAGGTGCTCCGCCGCCGTCTGCTTCCAAAGGCCGATCATTTCAGTGCTGTGCTGCAGTGTTGCTGTGCCATCTTTTGCTTTGAAATGGCCGCTCGAGTCACTGGCCTCGTGCAGTGGTGCATTTGACGCTTGTTACTGGCTGACAAGCGCAAACACATCGATGGGCTTTAGGTAGAGGTAAAGTCTGAATCGGGGGAAAGTAGCGCCAAGCTTCTCGTATGGTCACCATTTTGGCCCTTGTAATGAACACTTTCTCCTCGACCTCTTCATTCTTGAAGAGCCGATCTAAATTCCCTGGTGACGGGTAGTTTCTTGGACACGTTTCTTCTATACCAGTGGTGGCTAAGCTGCGGCTCGCTTGCCGCATGCGGCTCTTCGCATGTTAAAGAACGCCTCGCGGCTCCCTCCCCTCACCCCCCCCCCCCCTCCCCCGCCTCCGTCCCGGTCACACGAGCACTTCCCCAAAAACAGAAATGGAACGCGTTTCAAGTCGAAAAACAGGTTGCGGTTTGGTAGTCTGGTGCCACTGGTACCTTACGTACCTACAGTTGGACTGTTTTTGACTCGGATAGATTGAAAGTAGTCTGAGCATAGTTTATGCTCAAACAACAAGTACCCCCCCCCCCCCAGGGGCTCTTGGAAGTCTCGTGGTTTTATTTGCGGCTCAGTTTGCTTTCCACAAACCGTCGAAACAAGCGTTCACCTTCGTACCACCACCACACGCGGTGTCGGTGCTTGGAAGCATTGAAAAATAATTTTCCTGTTTTGAAATACGCGAAAAGAAAAATATAATTGTAAGTGATCCGTGGAAATGGGCATGCTGTATAAGTCGATTGCATTCACAGTGCAAAAGACACTTATATTGGCGAGGAACGCCTTCAGTATGATGCTCCATGGCGATCTTGGTACTACTGGAGTAGAACGACCCTCTCGAAGCTTCAAAGATTTGAAGGGGCCGAAATGGCGATTGTCATGGCAACGGAGACCGATTAGCCAGTCGCCTTACGAGGTTTTGGTCGCTGTATGTTAGTATTTGTTTGTGTTCGGCTAGCAGGCAGGGAAGGCAATGGCGCTACTTTCCCAGGATCCAGTGACTTTAGGTAGAGTTCGTGTATGGGCTCCCTACGGGAGCCAGAGTTGCGCGTCTGTTTTCCACGTGCCGCCGCGCCGCTATTCGCCGAGATCCGATCACGTGAGGAGCCGGAGCAAGTGCCGTGCAGGAAAGTTGGCGTTGCTGCGCGCCCTCTCTTCTAAAGCCCGGTTCACACAGTTACGTTTGACTGCGTTTGACTGCGTTGCGGCAGCGAGACACCAGGACATCCCTGCTTCTTATATCGCGTGCCAAGAAGATTCCTTGAATTGGATTCCACGCTTCATACGAAGCACAGATGTGCCGGTGACTCGCTTTCCGTTCTCGCCGCAACGCGGTCAAACCCACTCAAACGCAAGTGTCTGAACCGGCCTTAAGCGTTGTAAATGTAGGTGTACGTTCCCCTGCTTTTGAGCGCGGTGCCACTATTCGCCGAATTCAGTCACGTGAGGAGCAGGATCAACATGTCTTGCAGGAAAGCCGGCGCTAGGGGAATGAACGCGCATCTTGTGCACCGGGGGGTCCGCCCATGTCAAATTGCCCTCTGAGAAGGGGGAGGGGGGAGGGAGGAAGGCGGCCGCCCCCTTCCCCTCCTTGGATCCGCTCCTGTCTGGGTAAAGGAAGAGCTAGCTCCCTTTGTCTCCGCTGCACTTTTCGAATGCCGGGCGTACATCTAGCATCTGTCATTAAAGGGATACTTCAACGAAATTTGAAATATTCCCGTCGTGTTCAAAAATAGGTTGAATATGATCCACAATATCCGTAAATGACAATCGCACGTTTGTATTTTGAGCCTGATGGCTGTATTTTTCGTTATAAACGGCCCACTCTGGCAAGCGCTCGGAGAAGGCCCAGCAGGGACCACGGGACAGCCAACGCAATCGTGACGTAGGTCTTCCCGGGACGAGCAAAGCTACGGCGAGGCTGATGTCGAGAGGATGGCCTAGTCGTTCCAGCCACCGAAGCGGCTGCTTTTGTACGAATTTTGAGTGACGGGTTAATCTTCTATAATCTTGCAGAGGGACAGTAGCGACTTCTGCGACACACAAAAGGCATTCTCGGGAAGAGGGGAGTTCCTCCTTCCCCTCTTTCTCGTCGTGGCCGGAGGCGAGACACTCACCGTCACTAGCTGTCAAGGCTCCTAGACGGGCATTACAAGCAAGGCGTTAGCGACATCCACGAGGTGCTCTTTGCTAATCGTTTAATTCGTTTTAAAATTCCTTTTCGTGACTTTCCTAACAAGATATTGGTGTGTTCGATGTGATACTGCTCGTTTGAACACATATGGACCAAAAATGAGCGCCGAAGTTTCGTTGTAGTATCCCTTTAAAGGGATACTACAACGAAATTTCGGCGCTTATTTTATGGTCTATATGTGTTCAAAGGAGCTGTATATCACATCGAACACAAAGGAGCAGTATATCACATCGAATATATTGTTAAGAAAGTCACGAAAAGGAATTTTAAAACGAATTAAACGATTAGCGAAGAGCAAACGAGGCTAACGCCTCGTTTGTAATGCCCGTCTAGGAACCTTGACAGCTAGTGACGGTGAGTGTCTCGCCTCCGGCCACGACGAGAGAAAAGGGGAAGGAGGAAGTCCCGTCTTCCCGAGAATCCCTTTTGTGTGTTCCAGAAGTAGCTATTGTCCCCCAAAAAGATAATAAAAGATTAACCCGTGACTCAAAATTCGTACAAAAGCTGCCGCTTCGGTGGCTGGAACGACTAGGCCATCCTCTCGACGTCAGCCTCGCCGTAGCTTTGCTCGTCTCGAGACGACCTACGTCACGATTGCGTTGGATGTCATGTGCTCTAAGCTGGGCCTTCTCCGAGCGCTTGCCAGAGTGGGCCGTTTATAACGAAAAATACAGCCACCAGGATCAAAATACAAACGTGCGATTGTCATTTACGGATATTGTGGATCATATTCAACCTATTTTTGAACACGACGGGAATATTTCAAATTTCGTTGAAGTACCCCTTAAAGACCTATACAGTACACGAACTCATCTCTGTGACGTCATGGCGCGGTGGTGGCGCGTTGGTCGTATTTCCGGTCTGAGGCTGTGGGCAGAAGTCCCCATGCCAGACGTTTATTCCTGCGTTGTTTTGAAAGGAACCAGACAAAAACCTGCTTTCTCGTCAAAACGCCGCGACTGAGGCCGTACCAAAAGTGTCGAGAAAGGTTTGAAGGTCAGTTTTCACGTGCTCGGTTCGTCCGAGAATCTGGATATGTGCCGTAAAAAGGGAAAAGCAGACGCCATCGGACAACGATTGCTTGGGCGGGAAGCACTTTGGGTTGAATTCAAGGATACTTGTGGTGATCAGATTTATTTGTTTTGTTCCAACATGAACGCCAGAAAACCGTCAAGTTGGGCGGACCACCTGCGGACTACGTTCAGTGCGTCTTCAGGTTCAAACGGCCGCCTGATTGTTCGAACTGTCGTCTGCTCTTTCAAACGTTTCTGCTTGTCGTCTACTCTCTTAGACGTCGCTCGGTCCGTAGACCAAATGTTGGCCCGGTACTTGCGATATGAAGTAAGTGCAGGCCTCAAAAGACTTAAATTTGAAGGTTGTAAGGAGGCTCGATGTAAACAGTTGATACAAGGAGATGTTGATCAATGTTACCAGTGACCATCACCGACTTGTTATGACTAATTCAGTTGGTCCGATTTTGCTTGCGATTTTCAGTATCGACGTCGACCATCTCAGCTACGGTTCACGCTTTTGCAGCCCGAGCTTGCGTCGCGACTGAAAATTCCGAGCGAAATCTCATCATGCGAATCAGGCTTTAGCGTACATTCTGCGGCGTCCACGCGGAATGAATCGCCACATGCCACATTATTCACGCGAAGTTTTGCGGTGTAACGAGCCTCGGTAATTTCGCTGCCGCCGCTCAAGATAGTCAGACATCGCCAGGAAGACGTAGAACCAACAATTTGAACGCGAAAAGGGGCAGGGGGACTGACTCACACTGACGCAGACAACATCGCATTTCAATGGTGTGTTTATGGGCGACGGCGAGCTTCTTGCTCACACCCCCATCGCGCATGCGCGGCGCCGGTTGCGTCCGCTAGAGCGCTCGGGCGCTCCGGTTTGTTTGCAAACATGAGTTGGTGTATAGTATAAGCTACGCTTTGCTAGAGGAAGCTCGTTCCGTCTAGTTCCGTCATGTTGAAGCATGGATTGAGCACGCGCCCGCTAGGCCCGCTCTCCGCAGCGTATACGGTATACTGGAACTCTCTGTTGTCGCTCGCTGGCTGTCCACAGGAGCTAGCAGGATGTTTGAAATAAAGCCCCTCTATCCTGGGAAAAGGGGCGCCATTTATTGTTGTGGAAATGCTTGAGACCCGCGCCGCGCGCCACTTCTGGGAAGCACATGGCGCCTGAAATCGAGCTCTGTGCTGCGCTGCGCAGCCATTATCTTCCTAAGAGCTGCACGTTGCACGTGCCTCGTGCATCGACCCACTTTGCGCTACTTTTTGAAACATGAAGGGGCTTTAGTTTCAAAGGGCGCAACGCGACGCACAACGGAAACCCGACCTAAAAAATATTCTATTTTGGCTCGCAAGGGGCGCTGCTCTTAATTTGAGAGCTACGGGTCTACATGAGGGTTGGTGCTGCGGCTGCCATACAAAAATATTAACCTCCCCCACTGTTTTTTTTTTTTTTGCATGCAAGTTTTGAAATTAATTTACGTGATTAGTGGCACGTTTTCGCCTACCGGGGTACTTCCCCCGTGGCCAGGTGCATGAATAAAACTCTGCGAGCTTTGATTCGCAAAGCCCGGTTATATTAAAGCCCCTTGATGTGTTTGTCTTGCAAGTAGCGTCAAATGCGCCAATGCACGACGTCCGTTTCTCGAGCAGCCCTTGGAAGCAATGGTGGCGCAGCACTGAAATGAGCGGCCCTCGGAAGCAAATGGCGACGGAGCACTCGCTCGGGGCACCTGTCTCGCACGTTCGTAGAATAAGGGTTGTCGGTACTTTTGGCACGAGGAACGGAGTTGGCCAGCGCATTCTCTACCCTCGCTTCGCATCCGCATTGAGGCCAACCCGCCGAGAAAACTGCCTCCAAGGTTACTCGGCCGAAGGGCAAGGACGCCGCTGCCTCGCGCAGCTCCAAAGCTCCTCGCACCGCGGCCATATTTCGCCGAAGGAAATAGAAACGCGGTTGTGTTCCAGGTTTTCCTGCCGCCTTTCTCTGCGATTCACGCACGAAAGGTCGTGAGCGGGCCCGCGTCGGTTATAAACTCCGTTTCATCTTACGATGGACCTCCGAGGACACTACGAGCCATCTCAGCCAATCCAATGCCGTGTGAGTGTCACGTGACCTTCGATTTGGGCGTAGCACGTGTTCCGTTCGCAACGCTGGATTGGCGGGAATGGTTTGTTGCCTCTGTTGTGGTCCATCGTAAGGAGAAACGCAGTGAAGAACACGCGCAGTACGGTTAATAAAATGCGCGTGCCGTACCCCTTGCTCCTGCTGTTTATTCCGCGGCGTGGTGCACACATCGCGGCATCAATTTCACGCTTTTGATGCGGGGCCGGTGTGTTACGGGCCTTACGATTCCCGCTTCTTGTACAACGAGCGGCGCTTTTCTTAAGCTCCAACAGGCTAAACTTTGTCTCATCCTACGATGGACTAAAGGCCAAAGCCACGGGCCGCCAGGTCCAATCACGTTCCGCGCTACACTATGACATGCCTAGCATTGATTAGGGGTGGACGAATAATGCTCCGAACCAAAAACTCTGCATCATTTCTATAGCTTCGACACTGCAAATAGCCCCTTTTTTGCAATGTAAAATTGTTGAGTCACTCAGTGCTCTTTCGATTCGAACCACTGTCCGCCCAGCCCCATCAGTGATCCGAGACGTGGGCACTGATACGTGCATCGAAGCGCAATACGCAATTTTTAAGTGGCTCGTGATTGGATCTGGCGGTCCGTAGCTTTTGCCTTTAGTCCATCGTAGGGTGAGACGGAGTATATAGTGATAACGCATTATGGTATGTCTATAGTCGGTGGTAAAGTGGAAGCTCTTCCTACCTCTTTCCATTTTACTCTTAACATGTCACCGACTATAGTGAATTAGCATCCCCGTGCAATTGATTAGCTCTGTGGTACATCGCGTAAATTCGTTCCCCGTAAATTTATATTGTGCGCTTCAGTGTCCAAAGTCCTAGGATAGTTTACCCTAAGCATAGCACGAGTGGTGTCTATTTTCCCGCGATATAGTACGGTATATATTAACTTATTTCCTGATGTTTGTCGAGATATTTTAAGGGGACGGTGCTTTCACGCGGCACATAACGAATAAATTACCGAAGAAAAGAAAGCGAAACGCACACGGTTTGTGCAGTAGACGCTCCGCATTCAGCACGGGCTTTCTGTCTCTGATAACAGTTCGGTGAACGCGCAGTTAAGGCTTGTCGGAAGGCAACGAGCAAGTTTTTGGGGCGGAGAAGGTATTGGAGAATTCTGTCGAATTCCTCAGCGACTACACATTATTCTAACATTTACAAGTCCTCAGCCCAGCGTGCGATTTCCTCAGCCCAGCACGCGCATGTTTGTCGCTTCTGAAAGCGAGCAAATCACGCGCCATACGTACGAACACCGAAAATGGACTCGGCCAGGAACCCTTTTTTTTAAACTTGTAACGACGTTATTAGATTAGCTGAGTTACGATACTGCCCATAGACGCTGCTGCCACAAATAAGAACCCCCCCCGGCCTTCCTCCCATCGTTCGACGGGCCACCCTTTCGAGAACGGCTGCTATGGTAAATGCTGTGTATTTTATGGAACACGTGTTTCGAAGCACAGCGTCTAGATGGCGTTTTATCATACTTTATGTAACACACAGTTTTGAAACGAAAATCTAGATGGCGCTTCAAACGACGGGAGGCGGACTTTAGGGGATGAGGGACCCTGCACTACCCTCTGCGAGAGTTCCACAACTGTGTTAATCTAGGGATTGTAGATCCAAACGAAATGTATCATAGAAAGTTAGAAACACGATACCAATAAGACACAGGAGTGGCCAAGAATGTACGGTGGATCAATCGATTACTCACCTACACACACTCATCAAGTTACCTTCGTCCCAAGGTCACCTGAATTCCAGGAAGAAAAAAATTCACGCTCTGCATTTATTTACAAAGTCCTTCGTGGCTGGTGTTTGTTCCGTTGACAAACGATATCTTGTTCGTGTAATTCGCGCGGCATTAGACTTTATTCTGCGAAACGCAGTTACTGCAGAGCTACAGGGGACGCAGCGAGGCCACGTAAGCGATCATAAACTCCTCCATCTATACCCCACACACAAAAGACTTCGCGTTGCGTCAAAGGGGCCGCGCTCCCGCTCGTCGGCGGGCTCTCAACAGCCGCAGATTACCAGAAATGTGTCATGGCTCCCGCTGCTCCACGCGAATAGAAACGAGGAAAACGCGAGGGAGAGGGTGATTTTCATGGGGGGATTGTGCAGTGTGGCCGCGTTGTGTGGCAAGTGGGAGTTGCGTGTTATACAATTATCCGGGAAGCAGACGCGCGACGCACAGCAGCCGCCGCGCAGTAGACTCATGAGTGTGTTCTTCGAGACTTTGCGCGGAGTTGCCGCAACGTTGCCGTGCATTAATTAAAGATGCTGCCCGACTTGTCAGCTCGTAAAAGTGCCGTTAATTTCCGCAGGATCCCGCCGCGCTCGCAACAGAGGTGCCGGGGCTTCGAGACATGAGCTTGGGGCACTTCTGACGACATAGCTACGTGTAATGTAATGCAATTTATTTGCACCGGGGATTGGTGCATAAAACAATGGCGTGTGAGGCTAGGCGGAAGGGGTATCCTACGACTAAGGTGAGCACATGTTAGTTAGTGATTTTAGGGATTTTAGCCGTTAGATGATTTCAGCGAAGCGTTCTTTCGAGTACTGCCCGAAATTGCTCCCACCATTTGAAAAAATTGGCTAATACATATGATATAGCCCACGAAAATAAAGTCGTTTCCAGTAGTCGTAAAAAGCCTTACCAGAGCCGGACGGGCAACTTAACGATGATTTTTTTGTTGTTAAATTAAGCAATCTTTTGTGCACTAATAAACAGCTATATTGCACCGTGTAATGATGGGTGCATTATCAACTAGGTGCAGAAGAAACAGCATTAGCTAAAATTTCACCTTCGCGGACAGTCGTCCTGAAAATGTGATGTTATACACTTCAATCTGCAATGCACACTTTCGTGGGCAGGATTGTTTTTTTTTTTCCTTTCCCAGAGAGAAGAACAGCGGAAAGATGCACCCTGAGACAAACAAGCAGATAAGAATTCCTCCCGGCATTCCCCCTTCTAGAGTGCAGGTTGGTGACCTCTATTCTTTACAATGATTCCTTCACCCTGAAAGATCCTTCTCGTAAAAGATTCAAGGTCACCAAAGGAAGTGACAGCAGTCGACTATCCAACAAATCAAACGAATCGAAAAAAAACAAAAAACATTGCCAGTCTAACAATAGCAGGACAAGCTCCTCCAAACAAAGTGAATAGAGTGGAACCTTTTACAGGTTGACAGAGCTAGCGCTACAGACGTGGCGACTGAAGAGGAGGAGACCATGGAACTGAACAAAGAGCTTAATGGGATCTTGTCCTGCTATTCTCGGATGTATGTGGGAGGACACTGGATTTGTCGAACCTCTTTGGGAATATACAGTGTCCGGGTTAGGGGACAGCGTCGAAGGTTTCATTTTTGGAGACGAAGTAAACGTCGGGCACAACCACCTCGTTACCCGGTCGTGCAGGATGTTCTCTGTGCTGCTGGCCCTCGCTCTCGTCGTCCTGTCCACGGATGCCTGCCGTACGCCCCAAGTACCCAATAACGGAAAGATTTCCTTTCGACTCCCGACGAAAACTTCACCGAACGAGATGTCAAGCTACTCAACCGGAATGATTGCGGTCTACACTTGTGATGGGAACTTCCATCTAATGGGGCCCCGGCACCGTCGCTGCCACGACGACGGCCTTTGGTACCCCCAGAGCCTGCCCTTCTGCCTGTCCGACGTCACCGGCGGTCTTCCTGCTGTCCAGTCCTCGGCCTACAAAGTCGGCGGTGAGGCCTTCTTCGCAGTGGATGGCGACAGAAACACTTGTACCTCAACCACCGCTGAGGAGTCGCCCTGGCTTGCTGTGCATCTGGAGGATGTCCTCCCTATTGCCATGGTCAAGCTTAACTTTCGGCATACCACGAAGCCGTCTGCAGTCTACGTCACGGTGCGCGTCGGTAACTCTACCAACGCGTACGCTCATAACGCTGTCTGTAGCGTTTTCAAAGGTACGCCCCCTGCCGGTCAGTCCGTTTATCTTTTGTGTCCCACTGTTGTGCATGGCCGGTACGTCAGCATTCACCTGCACGGTACGGCGTCTTTGTCCGTGTGTGAGTTTGTGGCTTACTCCGAGGTGGCAAGCCTGGAGAAGTCATTGAAGGTCGTCACGTTACAGAGCTTTGACTACACCAGTCCTCGCGATGTTCTGGCGCGTAATGACTTTATGGGTGTCTATATTGCTCTGTCTTCTTTAATATTCATTGTTCTCTTGGTCGGCTTGCTTGCTCATTTCAATCGGAAATGCTCTGCCAATTCGGACGTCCCGGAGTTTGCAGCTGTGGAAAGTGAGATTTCTGGTCGCGTTCTGGATACACGCAGGGTCTCCCAAGAAAAGCTGATTGAAAACATTCCTTAAGTTTTGAGATCACTTGCAGTGTGACATGCCTGGTGGCAGATGTACTCGGTCGTTGCCAGTGTCTGTATAGTTGTACAAAACTACCGTTGCCTCTCTGTGTTTTCTTGTCTAAAATATATGCATTTTCCCAATAAACTCTTAAATTCACTAAATTTGAAATGTCTTGTGTTCGCATTCTTTGGTCTCACATTCCTGCGATAATAAGTTGTTACCGACGGCAAAGCGCCATACCACACATATTCGCGGTTAAATATATGTCAACGATGCGATTCTTCTTGTTCGCGACGAAGCGAATGTAGGATATTGCTGGCCACTGCTCCGATAGTGCAATCCATATCCCCTACATTTGTTTTTAAGGTTTTCTCACGACTGAAATGTTCGATTTTTATGCCTCTCGCTTTGGATTCCACCTTAATGCTTACTGCTAAAAAATCGAACATGTGTATCGTATTCCTCTAAATTAACTGATAAACGAATTAGTTACGCGTGGATCACGGATCATTGTAACCGATGAATCGCGCGGTCGAGATCGAACCCTTTTCTGAGGTTGTCCTTGGCATCATTTTTGTCTAGCTGTTTTACTTCATCATCATCATCATCTTAGTCTAACTGCCAAAACTTTGGGGTTCGGAGGCCAACTGTGTTAACGCACACCAGCTCGGAGCACGTGGAGCGAAAGCTCGAACTTTAGAACCCAGGGACCCTGAGTTCGATGATCAATCCCCACCCCTGGCCGTTTCGATCTGGACGAGCAGTAATCGTGCAGGCGTGTTGTCGTGCATTATTAATGCGGGACGCACGTTAAAGACCCCAGGCTTGCAGCTGTGCTGCACTGGCTATATGTCTCATCTAGTGGATAACAATGTCAACCTTACGCTGGCAGACTAAACTCCTGCTGTATAAACAACTAAAGACTCATTTGCGTTAATGAAAAGACATTGAGTGTGCAGGCGAGCAAGTGTTAATCACGAAGTTCCAAATCCGACAGTGTGGCGAGAAAAAATAAAAAGAAGGAAAGTTTTGAAGCCGAAGAAAAAGGCGCAGTAGAAGACGTCTCAAACCCAGCTCACTCGTTTTTTTCTCTCTCCCAACACCTCCTCTTCCGGACATACATTTCATTCTCGATGCACCGAATGCACTCATATGAATCAGTCACCGAATGATTTCTTATAAATATCCAGTCATTCTCGATACAATAATCACCAACTTCTCTCCTGGACACATCTTTCGAAACACAATAAGCATTCAAACAATTGTTTCACACACCGGCGTGCGGTCGTGTACCACTACTGCATGGTGCACATTAAAGACCCCAGGCTAGCGGTTGGACTCTACTGGCTAAATTTCTCATCTCTCGTTGCTCCTTTGAAATGGCCGACCAACTAGACGCTGTCTAAATATCCCCAATTATTATTAATTATTTCACACTGCAAAATAAAAAAAAAACTATTTTTTTTTTTGCTTTTGTTACATTTTATAATTACAATGCAGCGGAATACAATTTACAACTTCCAGGCCTCGAAGCTACTTCGAGGCCTGGGAGATAAAATTTCCTAAAAATGTTTCTCTTAGGATCCTCTTGATATCATTAGGCTCTTTGCGTAAAACTTCCGTTTCTGACTAACCTCCCGTACAATTGTTACATTCTTCATTATATTTCGCTATTTCTGAGTTTGACGCATGTAATTTTACATTTCCTTTGTGTTCAGGTAATCTATCGTTTACACATCGGGACGTCCGTCCCACGTACTTGAAGCCACACGCCAGCGGTACCTCATAGACGACCCTTTGTTGGCAAGGAACTGACCGTTCCCGATGTGCCTCAGTCTGACAGACTTTTTGACCAGACTGAAAAGGAGTCAGACGATTTAGTTTATAATCTGACCTAAAAACAACATCAATTCCAAACTTTTTGGCGCAGGTCTTTATAAAATTATAATGTAAGAGATTTGACCAAAAAATTGAATCCCTGTTGCTCTTACTTTTGTCTTTATCTCCTTTACGTTCATCTTTGAAATGAGGTTCTATTTATTTATTTATTTTAAATCTTCATACCCAGCACTCTCCAGTCTATTCCATTGTCTTTTTACAGAGTGACTCATCTAAGGAGGACATGAATTCCGCTTGCGCTTTCATCAATAAAGATTTAACCACTCCATCTCCACTTGACTACTTCATCTGTAAAAGCTGGAGTGGTGAAGACTTTATTGATAAAAAACCATGCGGAATTTATGTACTTATTGCATGAATCACCCTGTAAAAAGACAACGGAATAGACTAGAGAGTGCTGGGTAAGAAGATTTCACAAAGAGACAACTAGAACTTCATTTTACTTATGATCGTAAAGGAGATAAAGAAAAAAAGGTGCAGTGATTCAGATTTTTTCATAAAATCTCCCGCAATTTAAAGGAGCGGTGCAACAATATTCGATTGGAATGTTTTTCACTTTCCACGAGCTTACTGGCACTAGTGGGGCTCAAGGACAGCCGCACGCAACGCCACTGGCCAAGAAACTCCTTTGTTGCGGTGTAATTTCAAGGACAAAAGTGATCATTTTCATTCAATCTCTCCTTTGCAAAATTTGATGATGTAAAGTGGGGAGCGCAGTATACCCCAATTTCGATATTTGAATGCTGTTCATAGATTGGACCCGGGCATTACGTGACCACTCGATTTGGGCTCGTGATAATTACTAGCTCGAGAAGCATTCGGGTAGTGGCCCGTGTCCAATCGCTGCAACGACGACAATAGCCGAGCCATAACAATGTCGGAAACTCAGCGCGTGTCCTGTGCCTTGCCAACCCCAGCGCATGGCTATGATCAACATTGGCGGCATATAATCGGCTCCACATCACGTGGCCGCTTGTTCTGGCTGCGAGTTGAGAAGGTGAACGCTGCTCGTTTTTCTTTAATTTTTTTCTGGGACTTCTATAGACCTATAGACCATTTGCTGTCTTACCCAAGCATCAAGGAGAATGCAGGATTGGTGTTCCACGCGCCACACGCGCACGCCTTTCCTGTATAAAAGATTCGAAGTAACTAACCAAAAGAAAGCATTGACGAACGCGCGTGCAAGATGCCATTTGTTTTAGGTTTTTGCTTTGGAAAAGTTACTACTGCTGAGGCCAGCACGTGCGGCGCGTGGAACACCAATCCCTGCATTCTCCTTGATGCTTGGGTAAGACCAGGGTAAGACAGCAATAGGTCTATTGCTTTATTACCCAAGCATCAAGGAGAATGCAGGGATTGGTGTTCCACGCGCCGCACGTGCTGGCCTCAGCAGTAGTAACTTTTCTAAAGCAAATACCTAAAACAAATGGCATCTTGCACGCGCGTTCGTCAACGCTTTATTTTGGTCATTTACTTCGAATCTTTTATACGGGGAAGGCGCGCGCGTGTGGCGCGTGGAACACCAATCCCTGCATTCTACTTGATGCTTGGGTAATATAGCAAATGGTCTAAAAACGAACGCGTGCTTCATAAGTCATTAACGTCAGGGATCCGTTCTTAGTGGTGTTTGCGCAAAGTACAAAAATTGTTGCATCGCTCCTTTAAAGGCCTGCGCCAAAAAGTTTAGAATTAATGCTGTCTTTAGGTCAGATTATAAACTAAATCGTCTGACTCCGTTTCAGTCTGTTCAAGAAGTCTGTCAGAAGGCACATCGGCAACAATCAGTTCCGTGCCAAGAAAGGGTCGTCTATGAAATACCACTGACCTGTAAACGATAGATTAGTAGAACATAAAATAAACGTAGAAATAAACGCTTCAAACTCAGAAATATCGAAACATGTTGGAGACTATAACAGTTGTACGGCAGGTTAGTCAAAAACGGAAGCTTTGCACAAAGAGCTTAATGATATCAAGAGGATTGTAAGAGAAACAATAAGAATCATAACCATCGGAAATTGTATCTCCCAAGCCTCGATTTCTTTCTTTCTTTTCTTTTTTTCCCATTTTTTTTTCGTGCATTGTGAACATAGGGTGACGAAAGGAAAAAAATTAAGTAAAAGTAATGCCTTTTTTATTTTTTTTCCCAGGTGACAGAAAATAACAGAATGCTTATCGTGTTTCAATCGATGTGTCTGCGAGAGAAGTTGGTGAAGATCGTGTCGAGAATGACTAGACATTTCTAAGAGGTCATTCGGTGGCTGATTCATATGTATCTATACTTGTTTCTCCTTCCGTCCAGACGCAGCCGATGCTACGAGATTATATGACGAATCAGACAGCATCAAAAGGGCACCACTCATGGTGTTCGTGATATTTCTGTCCGTGTTCTATCTTTTATTTTTATTTGCTTTGAGAATACTGCCAATCCCCATGGGGGATTTTAGCAGGTATGGTACAAAAAACAACACACCAAATTTTTGAGGCGCGCGAAAAACAGTAATTTTTAGAAATCGTCACTTTCTTTCATACTGAAACAACAAAACAGAACATAACAGAAACAACTAACTCATGAATTTGCTAAGAAGGTCTTGTTCAAGAGCTTGAATGAACGCATCTACATTTGTGTTGTTAAAAATAGCGGATCAAGGCTGTTCCAATCTCTTACAGCTGAAGGAAAGAAAGAGTACCGAAAAGTATTATTATTGAAAGAGTATTCGGTTAGTGTATTGCAGTGTTTATGTCTTGTTGTTCTTGTCTGGGAAAAATTCACGTACCTGTTCTTGTCTATTTTAAAGGCGTCGTTTAAAAGGAGATACACAAATTTGAGTCTTCCTAATTTTGCGCGATCAGCAATAGTCAGTAGGCTGGATCTTTTCAGCAATTCTGTAGGGGAATCAAAGCGACCATACTTGTGGTGAACTAAATCTTATCGCTTTCCTCTGAACACTTTCGAGGATGTTGATATTAGTTTGTGTATGAGGGAACCATGCAATAAGTGCATATTCTAATACCGGGCGAACGAGTGTGGTGTATGCAAGCAACTTGGTTTCGAGACTAGAGTGTTTTAACGTTCTTTTTAGAAAAAATAATTTGACGAGCGCTTTACTAGATACGTATTTGACATGCGCATTCCAGTTTAAGTTAGACGTTAACACGACACCTAGGTATTTGTATTCATTGACTCTGCGCAAAATTTTGCCGTCTAGGCTGTAAGGAAAATCAAGAACATTTTTTTTTCTTATTGGTCAAGCACATACAAACCGTCTTTTCAGTGTTTAAAACCATCTGCCATTCACTGCACCAGTCTGCTACCTTCTTTAGAGATCTGTTTAATACTGCTTGGTCATCCTGGCATAAGATATCGCGATAAATAATGCAGTCATCTGCAAATAACCTTATGTTTGCGCTGAACCAATCATAAACAAAGAAGGCACAGTGACTTGCACTTTTGACGCTGCTTGATTGGTCCCGTTCCCTTGTAGCATCCGCTGCGTCTGGACGGAAGGTGAAACGAAGTATAGGAGGTCATTCGGTGCGTTGTGAACGAAGTGTTTGTCCGGGAGAGGAGGTGTTGGTGTCCATCGGGGGTACATAAGGAGTGAGAGAAAGTAAATGATTTAGCTGCGTTTGAGACGTCTTCTCTTGTGCCTTTTTCTCCTACTTCAAAGTTGCATATTTTTTTCGCTCACTACAGTCTCGGGTTTTAAACATCATGATTCATTTGTCTTGTTTTTGCCGAGACTTTTGCTCCCACGGGCCCTGTGTTATGAAAGTACACAACAGCTACCTTTTTCACGCCATATACGTATCAGTATCACCATACGAAAGCACTGAACTGCTCCTCTTAGCACTCCCATATTTAAATTAATATTATTTCTAGGAAATTAACATATCAACTTTTCAATTGATAAATAGTACTAACTGACAAATTGACGTTAGTATAAATAGACATATATTTGTGTCAGTCCTCACTTTTTTGCCACCTGACCTCAGTGTTTAAATGTATGCCAAAAAACAATAAATATAACAATTTTTTTAATCACTGCTTTTGCTTGTTAATCGGTGGCCGAGTGGGCTATACTTCGTTTCAGCTTGGGTCCAGACGCAGGCGATGCTACAAGCGCGAGCTCCGGGCTTTCAGCGTCCCTGCCAAGCACGCGCACTCGTGCAATGCAAGCACTGTTCAGGGCCACACGCTCGCGCTCGTAGCATCGGCTGCGCCTAAACCCAAGCTGAAACGAAGTATAGCGCACACCAGCTCAGAGCACGTGGAGCGAAAGCTCGTGGTGCGGAACCCAGGGATCCTGGGTTCACTCCCCACCCCTGCCCGTTTCGACCTGGATGAGCATCGTGCCGGCGTGCGGTCGTGTATCACTACGTGTATCGGTTGTACTGCACTGGCTAAATTGCTCATCTACAGCTGAGACACCGGACGCCCACTAAGGTAACTTCCGACTGTATAAACATAGACACAGCAGTTTGCTTCGCGTGTATAAATATGCCTTACAAGTCTAATGAGAAGTAGAAATAAATCTATATACGTAATAGCACTCGATCGCGTCGTGCGAACCGTCCACGGTAGACTGCGCGCGGTGCCATGCACACCTGGCGCGTTATTGGCGCGGTGTTTGTGGGCTCCCAGAAAGATTAGCAAAATGATTTACCGAATCGGACAGGTACTCTCCGCTTTTTAGCACCTTGATCGCTCGCGACGATCATGCAGCATATAAAACAAAAGCAAGCGGCACCTCGTGACAACTGTGAGCATGTCGTCGTGTGTATGTATGCTAACGGGTACGAGCCAACGGCTTACAATGTTCGTGTTCTTGCGCTTGCTTCAGTTCTCAGTGCTGCGCAGTGACCACGCAGTTCACGGTGATTCTTTCAACGAGAAAGATATTTTCTCGCGTTGTTGCCCATGCCGCTAAGCGGGCATATCTTTGTGTTCTTCTGTTGCGTCAGTCTACTATGTACGCAAATATTGACGTTTCGTTTGTTTTTTTACCTCATTTGACATTCGGAGTCTCGTGTATATATTTATTTACTTCTGTAATTAAAGGAGGAAGGGGTTGGTGGTGAGCTGATCAGACTGAGAGCCTCAGAAACATAAGGCGTGTCGAGTCTCGGCCATCTTGCTGTCGCTCCGCAATCCACGAGATTGCGGCGTTATCCGATAACGCCTAAAACAAATCCCGAAGCAAGAAACGTGATCATGATAAGCCACGTTATGCGTTTCTCTAAATCTGTCAGTCACAATAAATACAACTTTTCGTTTCAGTTCCTAGTTTGCCTCGTTTATCCGCAAAGTAGTGTGTATAATAGTATCTTACGAAAGGAATGCCAGAAAAAAGAAAGAAAAAACCCGTGAAACAAAAGACGTCACCAGAACATTTTTTCTAATGAAATATGTTTCTTTAATTTTTTTTTGTTTCTGTAAGATCTTTTTTATGAAAGATGATTTTTTTAATTTTTGTTTTGTTTCTGTAAGATTTTTTTATAAAATATCTGTCTCATGAACGCCATCCCTTGTCTCACGTGCGTATTTTTTTTTTCCTTTTACCCGATCTCCCTCACGTTCATCAGCTCATAAAGTATATGCTTTAGAAAATCAAGCACATGCAAGTACCGCGATGCAGTGTCGTTGATAAATAATAAAGCCTCCACAACCCTTCAACAGACTTGCATACGTACGTTAAACATCTTGTGTTTGTCGTTCGTTTAATTTTTCTTTTTTTATTCAATCGCACACGACTTCAGATGAAAGGGCAAAGGACACTTGAGCCCTGCCTGACGAGACCTATATCATCGGGCCATTTTCGTTTCTTAGCAAATAACTCGCACAAAAAAGCAATAGAAAGCGAACTACACATTTTAGACAACCAATAAAAAAAAAATTAAAAGAAAAACAAGTTGCAGAGAGATAATAAGTTTGGTAGTTTCTCCGAATTAATGGCTTAGGTTGAAAAAACACACACATATGCACGCGCACACATAAAACAGGCCTTGCGAAGTAGCGTATTTTCCGAATATAGTCCGCACGCCGTGCATCATCCGCACCTGGTGCTTAGTCGACACGAACATCTTCTACACGGCACACCTTGACAAATGTCTGCTTTCTGAGCTACATATACATAAATCATCATTAACATACTCTTTCATTTACAAAATCAGTCACGTATCGTCATAATGAACGATCTGGAGAAACAAAAATTCCTGTATAGTCCGCACGCGTAGATATACCGCAGAGCCTGAAATTTCAACTTTCAAACAGGTATGGTCCGTGGACTACAGCCCGGAAAATACGGTACAGGTCAGTGCGGG
>JAZHYW010037712.1:0-32572 GCA_037355805.1 Ixodes ricinus
ACGGTAGTTTTGAAAAGGAAATCCGTAATACATTTTCGTACAACCGACCCAAAAATGCCCATGGGCCGGAGCGGTCGGGCGCACCACCCTGTAACATGCTTCGCGGTGCCTGTTTCAACAGCCGGTGTATAGCGTTTCCGTCTACGCGATGTGAAGGAAGCAACCGGAGTGACTTTGCAAACAGATCAGCCTACAACCTTGGCGGTAACATGATATAGGAGGTAGGGCGCGGCAGAACCTGAACCCGCGCCACCTGTGAGCCCCAATAGATCCGCCGCAGTGGAGGGCCGCACGACGCGTAGAAAATAAAAAAGATACTTAAAAGCAAAAAAAATCCGATTGCCTGAGATTGTTTGTATTGGGCGTTTTCCGATAGGATCGAACGACCATGTCCGGTCGACATTTTTTTTTAGTTTTTAGCAAAGGATATATGTTTTACTTGTTGTGCAAGCGCAAAAACATCTTCAAACATTTTTGCGGAAAATAAAATTTCTTTTGAGGAAAAAAGAAATCACAAAGTCGCTGTCGGTATACGCTTTCGTTTTTGCGACTTTTGGCGAAATCGTTCTTTTGGATATTTATTAAAGAAAAACTGTTGTCGTCTTAGGTTTAATATTTTTTGTGCAGAGACTCTACATAAAATAAAAGGAGGTAAACATGTATTATCGATTACGAAGCAATTTAGACCTTTATGATCCGGATCTTAAAAGACTGGAAATTCAAATTGTTTAAATGATTTCAACGCGTCTGTTTCATATTTGCATAAATTGTCATTGAAATTGAAAACAATAACCTTTCTAAAATAAATACACTGAAATTTAAACAGGTTACCGATTTTGCAATAATTGGAAAATCAGTTTAAAATGAAGGCCATCGCAATTTTTCTTCTACTTTTCACAGATCAAGGCTCATATTCTGTCCCATCAGGCCCTTCAAAAATGCATTGCAATATTTTTTTTTTTTCACAGGGTTTTAAATATACAAAATTGACGTAACGGGAGTGGAGAAAGATAGGACGTTGCCAATTTCAAACAAGGGCAAGCAAGGGGTCGAAAAATGTAGGAAGTCTGTGAAGAGAAAGCACTGACAGGAATTCGTGAAAAATTAGAATTCATACAAAAGATTACAGGTGAGTTTGAAGCACAAGTCAACAATTTAAAAACAGATTTCTCGGATCAGTGAATTTCGGAGCCTACCCTTCGTGGGGAGGCTGGGCTGCTGACGTTTAAATCGTGATAAGAAAGAACACCTCTTTAAAGCTGTACAATTGAAACTAGTTTAATTAATCAAGATCCTGTGCGCACATTCGGAGCTTGTCGCGTGAATTCTTTCTGCCGGACGCTGATCTGAGTCGGTCACGGCGCTCTCCTGGCATTCCGAAAAGGAATTTGTTTCTCGGTTTGCCTGCAGCGATCACTATTCGTTTCTTCTCAGTGGCACCGCAAGCTCGCGACCTCGATCTGCTTTTCGCAGCCATAGGAGGCTTTACTTTTAAATATATATGTTTTCTGCGGCTACTGTTCTTGCTAAAACAGCTGTAGTTGCGAAGTTTCGCACCGCGTACACTGCCAAAAGTGACAGGACTGAATTCCACGCACAACGGAAACAGAGTCTCAGACCTTTACTTTCATGTCCCTGAACGCTTTGACGTCAGCTTTCGGGAGGTGGATTAGTTTCACGTTCGGCAGTTTCGTGTTCAGTGGGGCAAGCATCTCTGACGCCGACTTGATCACCTACTTGGTGGGCCGTCGGTGGCTGTACCACGTTGTCTGGTGCTTGACACGACCCCCGATTCAATCACAGGCACTCTTGCCATGTCAAGCTGCGGAAAAAATACACCTCGCTGACGTGTATTTGTGGCTCTGCAGCTCGTGTAGTTGGTACTTGTTCTCAATGTGGCTTGTTGCACCATCACTTAGGTAGGTCACATGGGCATACCGAAATTGGATTTCACAATTCTCCACACCGTTGTCTTATAAATCAAGTTACAAACATTCTCATTCAATCGCAAATATTTTTTTATTTTTTTTTGTATCTTTATTCTCTACGGGTTGTGCGGCCCTCCACGGCGGCGGATCTATAGGCGCTCACAGGCGGCGCAGGTTCAGGTTATGCCGCGCCCTACTTCCTATATCATGTTACAGCCAAGGTTGTAGGCTGATCTGTTTGCAAAGTCGTTCCGGTTGCTTCCTTTACGTCGCGTAGACGGAGACGCTATACGCCGGCTGTTCAAACAGGCACCGCGAAGCATCTTACAGGGTGGCGCACCTCGATCGCTCCGGCCCATGGGCATTTTTGGGTCGGTTGTACGAAAATGTATTAGGAATTTTCCCTTCAAAACTACCGTCCACCTCTGTGCTGTCAATTTGTCTTTTCGTGACCACCCTGTAGCATTTTTACACGTTTTAATAATAATGAAATTGTGAAGAACGGGTATGTGCACGCTCCATTTATGGCAACACGTTAGCGTCAATTTGGCCATGTTTCTCGCTTTATAACTTGAAAGCCACACAAATATTGCATCATGTTTTTGCAGACTCTGTTAGTACATATTATAAACGTTAATTTCAGAGAGTTTAAAAAAAATTAAAGATGGCCTTTTTTTTTAAATGATTTTCAAAATAATGCATTTTTAGTTAAATGCCCCTCTGTGAGCAATTCTTGTAAATTTCTCCCGCTAACCAGGAAAACAATATTTTACGCAAAGATGAACAATATACAGGGCAACACACTGGCAAAGTTTGAAGACCTTAGCTTTTATAGATACGGAGAAAAATATTCTTTAATCTAGAGCGTTATTGCGCGATGTGCCGTGTTTGCGATTTTTTTTCTCAAAATAACTGCCCTAATACTCGGTCATTAATACTTTTTGTCAATCCCTCCTATGCCTAATTTGTCAGTGAATATTTCAAGACCCGTAGCCAGAACAGTTTTTGGGGGAAAGCCGCCCGAAATGTCAACATCGCGCGATACGCAAAACGCGCACGAGACTGAGTGGGTGCTTACAAATTTTTTTCACAAAGACAAAAATTTTTTTCCGAAAACAAGGATTGGTTTTATGCTTCTGGGCATAAAGCCAGCAAAATATATTTTTTTCATGAAAATTAAAAATTGTCACCGGACATGGTTGTTCGATCTTATCTGAAAACGCCCGGTAGTGTCATCCACGTAAAAGTTCATGTTTGTGTGCTTTGCAGCGAAGGCCTCCGAGCTGTTGGTAAGCTAGAGAAGCATTGGCAGTTGATTTATTCGACGAATCAAATGATTGTTTGATAATATCACACACCTGACCAAGTCGCTTGTGAAACTACGTTTGCACAAAAATAACTGTTCGTGCATGTAAAGTACACAAAACTTATAGCATCGAAAATTCCTAAGAAGTAAGCGTCACCCTCTTTTCCGTGCTCAGAAACAAACGCGTCTGCATAAAAAAAGGATAAAATTTAAGCCCCCTGAGTGTGTTTTATCACTCTAATATCACAAGGCATTTGAAATTGACCTTTGTGACAATGGTGTACATCTGTGCAAATTTCGATCTCGGTGTCAGCTGGAAGGGTTCATATAAAATAGACTTACATGATTCTGTGGATGTATGTATATATATAGAGGGTGTTTCACGAAAGGTGGACAAATTCGATATTGAGAAAACTACGCGTCGCAACAAAAGAAGGCTTGTGTCTTTTTGGTCCTGGGCCAGGGGCCTATTTAGGAAAATCTATTAAAGTCCGAGATACTTAGATTGTTAATTATTTTTGCACAATTAACTTTTTTAATAGTGTATTGAGGGCATAGTTTCAATTGAGAATTGCTCAGCGTCATCGAAAACCACTAAATCAACGAATTGCAGAACGGTAGGAGGCACGCGCAGCGTTTTATCGGCTTGTCTGAAAAACAGCAGAGATTCTGACGGGTTTTTAAGTTTCGGTTTGTTATCGGAGCGCATCTCGGCCCCGGCAGCACCGCGCCCCGTGGAGAAATAGTGCAACCAACCTCTGCTGCGGTGTCATCGCGCGACGCAGCAGAAGCTGGTTGCACTATCTCTCCACGGGGCGCGGTGCCGCCGGGGGCTGAGATGCGCTCCGATAACAAACCGAAACATAAAAACCTGTCGAATTTGTGCGGTTTTACAGAAAGCCCTACAATGCTTCGCGTGCATTCTATCGTTCTGCAATTTGTTGATTTAGTGTTTTTTGATGATGCTGAGCAATTTTATAATTGAAACCATGCCCGAAAACCCAATATTAAAAAGTTAATTACACGAAAATAATTAACGATATAATTATCCTGGACTTTAATAATTTTCCTAAATAGGCCCCTGGACCAGGACCAAAACGACGCAAGTCTTTTTTGTTGCGACGCGTAGTTTTCGCAATATCGAATTTGTCCACCTTTCGGAAACACCTTACATACATATATATATATATATATATATATATATATATATATACATATATATATCCGCATACCGAAAGTCTTTCTATAATCTGTACCTTGAGAAGCTTTTAACCGTCCATATATTTAAGAATCCCTTGAACTATGAGCACCTTTCCCCTGAACGCGATCAATGTTGATTTAGGGTACTACACTGCATGTGAAGCGTCATTTATGCCATTTGTCAAAACAGGGGCCCTAAATTCGTCAAACACAAAGTTGAAGCCGAAAGTTCGCGGAACGCACCAGATTGGACGCGGGCGACAAAAGTGCGAAGTCATCGTCGTGATAGTTCAATCGATGGGCTCAAACACAATTTGTTGTTTGACTAATTTAGAGTCCCAAGTCTGTATTGCTACTGACTTCTGTATTGAAGAAATCGAAAAAAAATGGCGCCACCGAATCGTTGCCAAACATCTATGAAATCAATAACGCCTCGGTTAGCTAGAGAGCCACGAGAGGGCACCAGGCGTCTGCGAGTCTGTGAGAGCGGGACTGGCGAAAGGCCAAAGAAGACAGGAGGTCTCATACTCAGGGATTCCAGGCTGAGAAAATGCCCTCACTTTGTTTGAACTGAGTCCAATTCAATACATTGATCGAATCTCCTTTATTGTTTTTAGGTTGCGCAGGAGCCTCAAGAAACTAGAGTATTTTCTTTCCAAAATCTATAAAGAAGGTATTTTTTCAGCAGTGATAGGGTGCAGGCGAGCTGGTATTGAATCGACATCTTGTAAACCCTAAGGTAAGGAACAAAAAAAAAAAAAAAGAAAACGGACGAAGACAATTTTTTTGCCTTCGTCCATTTTTTTGTTGTTCCCCATCTCAGGGTTTACAAGATGTCGGTATGTTTGTGCCCAATGAAAAAATATAAAAGACTTTCGGAATGCGAGAACTGAATTCTTGCTTCGTGACATCCATAATCTTAAGAGTAGAACGATTGCTTCAGTGACAGCGGGGTCGAGCAATGGTTTTGTAAAGTTGGTCAAATCAATTTCACTATTTTTTTTACATAACAGCCGAAGGCTCAGTTAGGATGCATCGATAACCGAGTGCGAAAGACAGTATGCGTTTTTATTCCTGCAAAGTAACGTGCACGTATATTTGTCAGAATTGCGTTGAAGCCACCATTTTCTTTGTTTTCACAGCCGTGCCCACGAAATAACTTTGCCCCATTCTCGGAGTATCAAAACAGTGCGTGAATAAGATCTCTGTTCGTTTTGATTAGGGAATGCCGGCCAGGATAAGGAGGCCTTCTATGATTCAGCCACGGGAACCGTCGTTGCAATTAAAAGTGCATCTTCACAACCACACCAGTCGTTTCCGGAACGACACCCTGCGGGGCCGTACGACGTAACGATGAATGAAAACGCGAGGTAATTCAAAATAGTGGATCGAAAACTGCTTGGTACTTCCCGGAGGAGGCAATTTTTCCTTTCATTATAATGGCCTGAGCGCAACTTGTAACATAAATAAAAAATTCAAAATGTGAACACCGCGGTTTACCAGAAGCATATTATAAATAGAAGTGAAACCTGGAGGGTTCGAGTCATTTTGAAAAAAAAAATATATATATATAATATATTTTATTTTCGCGCCTTTCATTATCGCAAACCGTATTTGTCTTTATTTTAAATTTAGACAGGAAAAAATGAACAGAGATAAAGTGATGCAAAATTAAATGTAATATAAATCGCTTTTAACATAGATTACGTTTCTATGGCTCCAACCCCTCGCCTTCCCTTTCCCCCTTCCCCTGCGACAGCACAACGACAAAACTTAACTCTACACGCTTAATTTAGTGTAACATAATGTCACGTGACCATGCGACTTATAATGGCAGAAACTACGTGGCCGTGTGACCCGTAGTGACACCAATCTCGTGACCGTGTTATGCATTTTGCCTACGACGATCTCCTCCGGTATGAATGACTAAAGTGCTGCCAAAAAACTGCGTCTGTGTGTGTGTGTGTGTTTTTTGGGACAGCCTTTAGCCGTCGATGTTAGCACTAAACCTTAGCTCCATCCTACTTCCCAACCATAACTGGAGAAGACTGCGGTCCACTCATAGCTTGAAGATGCCAGCGTTGTGCAGTTCCTGCGCTTGTTCTTGAATCACTTCGCCCTTCCCTTCTTTTCCTGGCCTTCCAATTAGGGTGGTGTTCTTCCGTTTCCCATCAAATGACCCTTGAGGAAGTGTTCGAATTCAATTCATTCCCACCGTTTCAGATGAATAAGCAAGGTCAATGCGAGCCTATCAGGCTCGCATTGACAATCCCTACTGATATCACAATTGAAGTAAACAACATATTTAAGCAAACCATTTTAGTGTATTTCTGCACACAAACACGTTGAATTTGTGAGTGTTACTGCATATAAATGTTTTCAAGTGCCTTTTATCAGTTTTCGATGATGGACTAGAAATAGTTTTTAGTATTTCAGGAAACGCATTAGCAGATAATTTCTGCTAAATAAGTGAAGTTTTCAAGTACTGAAATTCACACCCTATCTGAACGTTGTGCTAGAAAAACATTAGAAAAATATAGAATATGTTATGAATATACATTTATGGCGTTTTATTTCTAAGTTTGCATGTGATGAGACGCGAAGCATGCTTTGTAATTTTGTAATAATAAGCCGTCTTAATCAGTATAGTTTAGAATTCCATTTTCGCACTCGCCACGGCATAAAATTTTAATACAGAGATTATACTTTAGCAAAACCTTCCTCGTTGATTATGCTCACGTCTTAATAATCTAGGAAACTGGGGTTTATGATCGATTACACCAAACTATGCAAATGAGAGCACACAATGTTAACCGAAACCCTTAAAAAAAAAGACGTGGGAAATATATGGACATACAGTAACATATCCCCACATGCCTTTTTGCTTATTTTTTTAGATGGAAGTATGAAGCCCCAAACATAGCCTAAAACAGCACTGAAGGCTTTAAGACGCAAATTGCTTTCGGCATCCTCAGGTTGCCCTACTCCCGCTGCAAGCAGGAAACCCAAAACTTTGACCGAAGAGCATTAGTGGAGGCAGCTGACGCTTTCGACGGCCCCGCCATATTCCCGAAATCGACACAAGGAAACTTGCCACTTCTCAGCAACCCCGCCTTTCTCTTTTTTTTCCCAGGCGGTTCAACAAACGCATCCTCCGCCCCGTAGACGAACAACTTTAATGCGTTTATGCAAATGGCGTCGCCGCACAGGCACCCCGAATCGAGCGATTTCCTTTGCCCTCTTCCAAGCTGCTTCACCCTCTGTTGTGCGTTAAACGTGTAGTCATGCAAATTAGGTCGTCGGAAGCCCCCCTTTTCTTTTCCATTGCGTATCAGCCGGTCCTGACGGAGGCTCCGTTCATCTTTTTCGATTTGGAGATTCCGATGTCGCCCACTTGGCAGGGGCACCGGAATCCAGATCGAGTTCACAGCTGGCTGCAGTTCGCTCGCTCCACAGTCAAGCAACTCTGGTGTTCGGGTACCTGCAACTTCGGATAGCATCACCGTGCACAATGGCTGCGTAGCTCCAGTGCCGACATATATAGCCACCGAAAGCTTACGTATACGCATGGGCTTAAGCCCAAGAAAGCTTAAGAAACGACTAAAAATTCAGTAGTAGATTTTCTTGAGGCAAAATACGATTTTTCTAGGTAATTTAGGAGCGTGAACGTCCAAAAACAGCCAAGGTATAACATAACTCGACATTCTTTGGCCAGATTCGGGCTGTGAATTGAGCCCCGAATCTGCCAAAGAACCGCAAGAGTTTGGTTTCACTGCATACTCGTGTGGTTGTCACCTGGCTTCTTTTGGGCCTCAGTTCGCGAGGAAATGATAGAATTAGGCTTCACTCCTAGTTTCCTAGTTGTTAGGTTTTAAACTTGGTAACATCGGGCCTGAATTGCCAAACAAAAGTTTATAGAAAATGTAAAGCAAAGTACTTTGACTCTAACAAACACCTTGAAGGAAAACCTTTAATAGGCCGAAGTTAGGCCCTTGGGACTGCAAAATCTTGAACCCAGCTTTTTTAGAAATAAATATCGCGAATGTCAAGTACACACTGACGAAACAAGCGCTAACTCACAATCTGTCGTTTTAATATTCACACAGAATACGATAAAGAAGTAGCTTTTTCTTTCGTCTTCCTTTGTCGGCATAAAAAAATTCTTAAAATGAAAATGTCTTGATGGGAAGAGGAAGTTACGTTGAAAGAACTGTGAAATAACACAAAAAAGGAAGAGGAGGACGTTACGTTAAACAGATACCTCAGAAATAGCAAAAGAAAGAAAGAGGAAGTTGCTGACAGTAAACCAATGAAACAACCTCAAATAGAAAAGTTAAGGTAATGAAGTTCTTTGTCACCTAATGCCACTGATAGTGCACCGACACACGAGTTTTCCTCTTCTTTGATGGGTCATTGCCTCGTATAGTTCTCTTGAATTCTTCCTCACGGAACCTTCGAAAGACCTTTGTCGCTGTAAGTCTCGGTTTGTAGTGAAGGTCTCTCGCGTGCACCGCGAGACGCCCCGAGGGTGTGGATTTGAGTGACGAAGCATTTTCACGTAACCTGGTGTTCACGCAGCGGCCAGAGTGACCAACATATAATCTGCCACAGGCGAAAGGTACTTCATATATGGGGTGTCCCAAGTTTCCAGGCTCAATCTAAAATGGACCGTAAAAATCGACGCCTGCACCTAGCAATCTAATCTTTTCGTCAAAGGTGTATTTCACAGGTTGGTCTTTTCTTGCAGAAATTACAAAGCGTAGCTCCCTTTCTGTAAAAAAAGCGCCAAAAACTCTGGCGGGGTCAACGGCGGACGGCGGCGCAGACGACCGAGTCAAATAGCAGCGTGCGTTTGGCGCGCGCCTTGATAGATGGCGTCGGGAGCGGCGTCCGCAGGTGTAGCCGACCAGCGAAAGAAAGCAAACGACACACGGACGAAATCCATTGGCAGCAAAAGCGCCGTTCTTATACAAACGCGGTTTTTTCCCTTTAAAATTTGCTTTTATTGTCAGCATTCATTTTTAACCAAAGGTACATATAAACAGATTATGTTCATTTTAATAAACCACGGTGGTCACGAGCAGTCTCGATAAGAATGTAGTGCCATCTATCAATACGACGCCGAAACCCACCTCACTACTCGACTTGGTCGTCTGCGTCGCCGCAGGCCCTGGTAAGTTTCTTGGCCCTATTCGTTACAGAAAGAGGGCTACGCTTTGTAATTTTACAAGCAAAAACTGGCCCCTGAAATACACCTTTGGCGAAAAGTTTAGATTACTAGGTGCAGGCGTCGATTTTTACGGTACATTTTAGATCGAGCCTGGTGACTTGGGACACCCTATATTGTCACGAATGACAAGTGATGAGGCGATAATAACTGAAGAAACTAAACGTTTAATGGGGCGAACTTGTGCCCAAAAATAAAAAGGGAACAGAAGATAAGCAGAGCGTCGCGGGCGTCGAAGTCGGCGTGACAGCAGAGTCGAACGCTGGGGCGAAACTGACTGCAGATCGCCACGCGGAGCCCCTTATGTACACGCGTTGGCTTCTGGAACAATCGACCTAGAAGGTTCGGCGACTAGAACATTCGCACCTCGAACAGGCGACAGAGTTCTCGAATTCACCAGAACATTAAACTGCAAGAATAAATAAAAGGACGCGTAACTCCCGGGAATCGAACCCTGGCTCTTCGCGTGGGAGGCAAGCGCGATAACCGTTAGGCCACGGCCGCGCTGCCTACTTGGCGCGCGGCATTACTCCCCCCTTAAAAAGTGCATCGCCCCGATGCAACACAAAACAAAACAAAGCACATAAAAAGAACGGCAAACTAAAGAGTCATTTGAAACACATAAGGTCCACAGTCCTATCGAGCGTAGTACGGCTTCAGGCGCACGACGTGGACGACTTCAGGTCGTGGTGGGCGGCGTGATGATGTTCTTGTTCCGTCGGGCATCACCTCGTAGTTCAGCTCCCCGAGGCGACGAAGTACCTTGTATGGTCCAAAGTACCGTTTAAGCAGTTTCTCACTGAGGCCGCGGCGACGGATGGGCGTCCACACCCACACCCTGTCTCCGGGCTGGAAGTGGACATCCCTGCGACGAAGGTTGTAGCGGCCCGCGTCGACGCGTTGCTGGTCTTGAATCAGGAGTCGGGCGAGCTGGCGGACTTCTTCGGCCCGTTGAGCAACCACCTGGGCGTCGTCGCTCTCATTGTCAGCTGGCTCATGGGGCAGCATCGCGTCCAGCATGGTCGTTACCTTCCGACCATGTACCAGCTGGAAAGGTGTGAGCCCAGTGGTCTCTTGAACCGCCGTATTGTAGGCGAACGTGACGTAGGGCAACACCTCGTCCCACGTCTTGTGCTCTACGTCGACGTACATAGAGATCATGTCGGCGATTGTCTTGTTGAGTCGCTCCGTCAGCCCGTTGGTCTGCGGGTGGTACGCAGTGGTACGACGATGGCTGGTGTGACTGAGCCGGAGGATTTCTTGGGTCAGCTGTGCCATGAACGATGATCCGCGATCTGTAATCAGAACTTCGGGAGCGCCGTGCCGGAGTACGATGGACTCGATGAAAAACTTGGCGACTTCAACAGCTGTCCCTGAAGGAAGGGCTTTCGTTTCTGCGTACCGCGTGAGATAATCAGTGGCAACGATTATCCAACGGTTCCCAGGGTCGACGGCGGGAAAGGACCAAGTAGATCCATTCCGATCTGCTGGAATGGTGCAGTTGGCGGGGCAATTGGCTGCAGGAGACCTGCCGGCTTTGTCGGCAGGTCTTCTGCAGCACCACTTGCAGGTGCACCACTTTGCTCTTGTATATTTTTTTCGGAATGAGAGAGGCCGTCGAGGTTGTTTAGTCACCGCTTACGCGACTGTCCTAAACCAGTCTTTACCACTGCTTTGTACACGTGGTTAGTTTAGGAATGTTCCAAGCCAGATGACACAATAATAGGCAAGAATGGGCTGGAACTTCCCAGGAGATAGTAGATTAGAAAAATTGGCATCCAGGATGAGCGCGATTCAAACCCCGCTCCTCCGCATGGAAGCTGCGTGTGTTGCCAACTGCGCCACGTACGCGGATTACACCTCCTCTAAAAAGCAACGACCCGCTGCTTATCGAAAGACAGACAAAATGCAAAAATATTGTGCCCCGTAACATGTCTTGACACTCTCACAGTTCATCATGGTCACAGTTTCGTTGGCTATTTTATTGTGGATGCCTTTGTCGTTAGAAGTTTCTTGTTGTCGTTCGTTGTCTGTATAATTGGTTGTCAGGGTTACGGTAATCGTCGTAGGTCATCGTAGGTCGTCGTAGGCTGTCGGGTCGTGGTTGGTCTATCTTTTGTCACAGATCACCATCGTTCGACGTGGTTCGTCGTGGCCTTTGGTCATCGTCGGTTATTATTCTAGTCTTAGTCCACTGGCGTTTGTAGTCTCACCTGTAATGGGTTCGATTATTACTACGAGCCTTGTTAACAACGAACTGTTTAATAAGCAGGATTACATTGGATAATGTGGGAGATACACAGCGGTACGATGGTCGCGGTCGCGGCCATGTTGGATGGATCGGCGATGTCACTGTTGATGACGATTGCTCCATGTGAAACCGAAACAAATAAGAATACTACATCCCTCCTCAACTTGGATGGAGTTGACGTAGTTAACCTTCTTCTATCAGTCTTTTAGGTCGTCGGTGAGTGCGCTGCGGGCGACCTGGATGCTGGACGTCTTGCCGGCACAGGCTTGGCGTACTCACAATCGATTCTGGGCCTCCAATACTGTTGGGAACTTGTATTTTCTTAAAACAACTTTGGTCTCTGCAAACGTTCCTTCCTGTCTTGTCTGCTGCGATGACTGTACTTCCTTTTGTTGCAACCACTGTAAGGCGCTCAGGGTCATACATTGACTGGTGCTTTCTTTTCTTGTCTCTCTTCCGGATGACTTTGTCACCTACAAGGAATTCTCGGCATTGTGCATGTCGACGATGATCGGCATATGATTTCATGGCCTTCTTTTTCTTGTCGTCCATCTGACCCACCTCCTCCTGTTTGGCTGGTACAGCAACTGCTGGAAGAAGTCCTTTTCCATCTCTGCCAAACAACATGTTGTACGGCGTGCGACCTGTCGTGAGGTGAGGTGTCTGACGGTAACTTGCGAGGAAGACATCAAGTTCTGTCTCTAGGTCTTTTCCCTCCAGGTGTGCTGTCTGGGTAATCTTGGTGAGGGGTTTCATGAACCTTTCTACGGTTCCGTTCGCCTGAGGCCAGTAGGGAGTTACTTTGCGGTGATGGAAGTTGAGCTCCTCTGCTAGTGATGTCATATCCCTGCTAGAAAACGGAGGACCATTGTCAGACTTGACTACGTCAGGTGTACCGAAAAGTGCGAAGACCTTCCGGAGTTTTGGAAGCACCTGTTCGGCAGATGTTGACCGTATCACCTCAACCACTGGGAAGCGGGAGTGCTCGTCTATGATGACAAGGAGGTACTTTCCTGACTGTAAAGGACCATGCAGGTCAACAGCCACCTCAGACCAGGGTCGCTCTGGAAGTTTGGTCATTTTGAGCGGCTCCTGGCGAGACTTCTCGTCACATGCTTGGCATGGGATGCAGGCTTGGATGATTTCAGAGCAAAGATTATCCATCTTTGGGAACCACACCTTGGTGCGCAGAAGCTGCTTTGTTTTTACCATACCTTGATGGCCAACATGAGCTAGCTGCACTGCGCGGCTACGAAGCAGTCTGGGGATTACGATTCTTGAGCCACGAAGGATGATGTTGGTGTGTGTGGTGAGTTGCTCCTTTACTTTCCCAAGTGTGTTGATCTCCTCTCTGTCTTTGGGTGATGGGAACTCTTTCTCTAGTCGATGCCATGTGTTGTTGTCAATGGCTTCAACAATAGATGTGTAGAGCTTGTCTGCGCTTGTCCGAATTTCTTCGAGAGAAAGTGCTTTGGGTCTGGCTGTTTCCAAGGTGAGGTTGACAAACTCCTCAGTAGCGCGCTGAAGGTCTTCTTTTGGCTCTTCTACAGGATGTCGAGAAAAGTAGTCCGCCGGGTTGTGGTCTCCAGGCTGATATTGCACTTGAAAGTCATACAGCTGGATACGGAGTCGCCATCTTTCGATCCTGGGAGGGGTGTTGGTTGCTTTTTCTGAGAAGATTGTTGTCAGAGGTTTGTGATCTGTTATGACAACGAACGGTGCTCCACAGATGTACAGGTGGAAGTGTTCGCATGCCCAAACTATAGCAAGGGCTTCTCGCTCAGTTTGTGAATATCGCTGCTCAGTGGGTGTGAGCGAACGACTGGCATACAAAACTGGTCGTGGGCGGTCGTCTTTGGGTGAGCTTTGGGCCAGGACTGCACCTGGTCCAACAGGGCTGGCATCAACAATCAATGTTGTCTGTGCCTTTGGGTCAAAGTATGCAAGAATTGCAGCATTTGTGACAGCTGCCTTGATCTTGTTGAAGGCATCTTGTTGCTCTTGGTTCCATTGCCAAACAGCGTCTTTCCGAAGTAGTTTTCGAAGCGGTGCAGAAACTGTAGCAAAGTCTGGCACGAAGGGCGAGCAGTACGTTGCGAATCCTAGGAAGCTTCTGAGTTCCTTCACGGATTCTGGGGCTGGTGTTTTCTGGATGGTTGCCACTTTGCTGGGGGAAACCTCGAGGCCTTCTCTGCCGAAGATGAAGCCAAAGAACTGGAGCCTTGGCTGATGAAAGGAGCACTTGGCTGGGTTCACTGTGAGGCCAGTCTGCTTGAGACGCTCAAGTGTTGCGTGCAGGGCATTGTCATGCTCTTCTCTCGTGGATCCATAGACAAGGATGTCGTCACTGGTGTTGAGGGTTCCAGGTATGTCCGCGATGACATTTGAGATGGCACGTTGGAACACCTCGGCAGCTGAGCAGATCCCAAAGAACAGCCGTTTGTACCTGAAGAGACCAGATGGTGTGGCGAAAGTGGTGATCGCTCGAGATTCTTGATCCAGTTCTAGCTGGTGGTATCCGTGACGTAAGTCAATCTTGGAGAACACTCTTGCATGCGTAAGCTCTGCAGCCATGTCACTGATGGTTGGTGTCGGGTGTCGTTCTCTCTGGATTGCTACGTTGGCTCTTCGCATGTCGACACAGAGTCGTACCTTGGATGGGTCGGCAGACTTGGGCACTACTACTATCGGTGAAACCCATGGAGTTGGTCCCTCCACTGGCTCGATGATGTCCGCAGCCAGTAAGGCTTGAAGTTCATCTTCCACTTTCATTCTCTCTAGGTGGAAGGGAACACGATCGTGGTTTCTGAGCTACTGGTGCAATGGATGGGTCAACGTGGAGGTGCACTTGTGTACCCTTCAGCTTCCCGATGCCGTTGGTTACTTCAGGGTATGCAGCCAATGGATTTTCTGACTGAACCATGTTGGTGATCTGCAACACACCCAGTGCTGCTGCAGATGTTCTGCTGAGCAGAGTAGGAACTGGTCCTTGATCCTCAGTGATGACATGGACAGTTGTATCGCACGTTGCTGCCCTGTGTTGTAGCTTCACACGGAACTTGCCAACCAAAGGTAATGGTTGTTTTGAGCCATACGCAAAGATGTGGCATTCGGATGGGCTCAACGTTGGCAGCGGGGATAACTGAACAAATGTTGAGTGTCCCATGGTGTCCACCGTAGAGCCAGAGTCGATGATGGCTGGTACAGTCCCATGACAACCGTACGTAACCTTGGTCTGAGGGAGTTGCTGGGTGGTGTGGTTGACTTGGAAGATGGATTCTTCCGATGAAGCTGTTGTAAGGCTGTGGATTTTTTGCTGGTGGGGCTCTTCTCTGGGTGGTCCACGTCGAGGTTGTTGCGAAGACCAACGTACCTTGGCATAGTGGTTCAGCTTCCCACAAACATTGCAGGTGACTCCTCTAGCTGGGCAGCGTTGGGTAGTCGGGTGTGGTTAAGGTCCACCACAGTGGCCACAAACATCGTTCGTGTTGAAGGACTTCTGCTTGTGCGACTTTGTACGTGGTGCCGTGTCTTTGGTGTACAGTGCCACGATGCTGCTGACGAGGTATCTTTCGATGCCTTTGGCGTGAAGGTCTGCCAGTTCACTGGAGTGGGCGTAATCCAGCAGCTGTGTGAGGGTCATGGTCGGTTTCGACAACGCTTTCCGGCGCAGGGACGATGACGTGCACGTTTGGATGATTTGTGACTTAATCTCACCGTCGATGTCAGAGAATCCGCATCGGTGAGCGATGTCGCGTAGACGCATGTGGTAGGTGGCGACGCTCTCGTTCTCAAGCTGCCTCTCTTGGCGAAAAAGGAATCGCTCGTGTTCGACGTTGCACCGGGGTTGAAAGTAGAGTGTCAACGCCTCGATGGCCCTCTCGAATTCGTTGGCAGCCGCGGCGGGGGTACTTGCCGTTGTTGTGGATGGCGAGCTCGACGTCGACGGAGCGGCAGCGACGGTGGTGTCACACAACGATTCGAAGATGTCGTTTACGTCCTCCCCAGCGTAATGGAGCAGCATGGCCTTGCTTCTGCCAGGCGCCGTGATGTTGCAGGCCACGAGAAAGTTGCGAAAACGTGTCACCCATTTTCTCCAACATGTTCCGACGGTCGATCGGTCGGCGTGGACGATGAAGGCGGGAAACGGGGGTAATAGGCTCATCCTCGTCGCCAATGTAGTGGGTTTCGATTATTACTACGAGCCTTGTTAACAACGAACTGTTTAATAAGCAGGATTACATTGGATAATGTGGGAGATACACAGCGGTACGATGGTCGCGGTCGCGGCCATGTTGGATGGATCGGCGATGTCACTGTCGATGACGATTGCCCGATGATGAAACCGAAACAAATAAGAATACTACATCACCAAGGGTGTTTGTCGACGTCTTCATGAGAGCGTTGAGTGTGGGTAAACGCTACCCCATCCCCCTCCTCCAGAACGTCACGAATAAAAAAGGAGATGGATGTGAAAATGAAACTAAACAATTATTGAGGCGAACTTGAGCCCCCAAACGTAAGACGAACATACAACACATCTTGTGCCGGTGATGGAAACGTGACTCTCATAAAGCAGCCCTTTGCTGCTGCTACTATACACACGGCTAGTCCAGGAATGTTTCAAACCAGATGACATGAAGATAGCCGAGAATGGGCTGTAGCTTTCCTGAAGATATTAAACTAGAAAAAGGTATTCAGGGCGATTGGCATTCAAACCGTGCTCTCCCGCGTGGCAGCCGCGTCCGTTGCCTGCTGCACACGGAAATATATACACGTTTGGTTATACCTCATTCAAAATTAATTTTAATTATTTCTTTGATGGGAAACGAAAGATGACGTACTGATGACGCCGTCGTTCCTTTTTACCCTGATTTTAAACGTCTTAAAACTTCGAGTGAGATGTAATCAAGCGTGTATATGTTCGTGTTTTCTAAATAAAATCCAGTTGTCTGTAGTGCTTTGTGTGGGTTCATCCCTGCTTCATTTTCGTCGTTTTTATGGCGCTTTTACTTAATAATCATGTACCAACGAATTAATGTCCACAATGGTTTATTTTTTAGACACGGCATCATTAATGAACCGATTGCTGCGAAGCACTATGAGGACATCCTCAATAGACTGGGCCAGCAGGTTACGGTCAGTTCGTGCAGACTGTTTGTGGACTCTGCAACTCCGTGGCTCGTCACATCACCGGACAGGATCGTTACTCGATTCCGCGCAATACCCTCCTCATGGTATTATAAAAATAAAGTGCTCTTACTTTCTTCCGGGGAAGATTGTTAAAGGGCTGAAAACAACAAACTTCTCTTCCAAAGTGGATGACAGCTGTTCGAACGCTAAAAAGCAGCCACCCTTCTTCGACCAAGTCCTTAAACGAATAACAAATTACCCTCTCCGGGTTGCAGGGGGGGGGGGGACTTTGTCGTCTACGGAAGCAATTCTATCTAAATCAAGAGGATCCTATTTTTCATATGGGAGTGAGAGATTGTAAGTTTGAAACTGGAGGACTTCTACTTTATTGTGCTGCTGTATACGCCTTGTGTATGGCAAGTAATTCCCCACGGAACGCAGTATGGCTTCAGCATTTTCAACTGTAATGACGTGTGGCGAGTTCAGGTTGTCACATCATCCGCCCTTTTGCATTTTTATGATCAGTACACCGTTTCATGTTCTTCTGAGCCGTTTAAGTGCTTTATGATAAAGTCAGCTTATCAAGCAGCTTCTTGATTTATTTAACAGATGGGACTAGGTAGTAAGTCTTGCCTTAACTAGGTCTTTTAGAGTTATACAACTCTTGCATCACTGGTGCCATTAAAGCAGTTTGTAGATTTCTTTTGCCTTAAAGAAACTACTTATCTTTACTCGCTTTCACATAAATCATCGTTCTGCTCATCAAGAGAGTTATTACTTTTTTCCTTTATGGACCTAAGAGAAGAACAATTGTCAACTCGTCTTTCAGTGTTCTGGGTGTGATAATGCATTTGTAAATTATATTTTAAATCTACTTTGTAAGGTTGTTTAGCAAGAAGTTGACTTGAGTTTACTTCAGTCGATTAGAACTGCATCAGATAGACAAACTGATGTAAAATAAACCTTGTGCTATATTCCAACACACCAAGGAGCATGCTCGAGTGTAGTTATGTCTGCCGCACACGCCCGACTAGTCTGTACATTGAAAAAATAGCTACAAAAGGCAGTGTTGTACAGAACAGCCTTTCCAAGGAACGGCGTTCCTGGAACGCGTTCTTTTAGGAGGGACGAAGGAATGCCGCCGTTTCATTTTGCATCAGTGGAACTGGAACCGGAACTCATTACATTTTTACTGCAACGAAAAAAGGAACGGTGTTCTTTTCTTTCGTCCAGTGGGGTAATTTTTATTTTATTTCTTATAGCGAAACTCTAAAAGTATAAACACAATATCTTCATGATGAGCAGAATCCCGTTAGCTTCTTGGTTGCTTATATTAGGGTGTATTTTGTGTGGTCCTTGCTTGGTAACAGTCGAGTGCAGGAGAGCTATAGTTGAAATCATTCTTTTTTCGGTGCCCGAGATTGCGGCACTAAGAGTGATGTAACCTCAGGAAGAAAGGAACCATAGGGCAGCGCGTGTCTGGTTTGCCAACAGACTGAACGTTTATTCAAGGCGCTGCCGATTGCTTTTATCGGCTCGGACGATTTTGATAGATCGGCCGTGGAAAGTTTATAAAGAAAACAAAAATGCTTCGTCAGCCGCAGTGCAGCCGCAGCGTGTGCAGCGTCACTCGCTCCCCAAGAAAAGGGCAAAACCTTTAGTCGAAGGAAAACATACAGAAAGAGGGGCGTTTCAAACTCTACTTTTTGTGCTTCCGCGAATCCTGATACACCCAGAAATCAAAGGTCAACTACAGCCATCACTGAACTTCCACAAATAGACCTACAGTTAAAACAAAAGGACAGGTTACCAGACATCGAACACGCCTTTGTATCCCAAACATTGGTCAGTTAAAAGATACAGACAATTTAACCTTAATTCCTTCTCCCCTTATCCCCCCACCTTCAAACTGAACAACGAATCGAAACTTTACGAAGAAGGGCTTGTAGTTTTCAAGACTAACCTTTCAAACGCCCTACCCCCTTCTGTACTTGCTCGTCTCGCGGACAGTAACATCGAGAAGCAGCTGTTGTTAAGTTGGAACAATACATTTTGTTAGATTGAAACGTTCGAGGTTGTTGTAAAACGCTCGTGCAGTGTGGGGTAACAGTACATTTGGCTCGTCTCAAATCGCCCACCCCAAACATGAATTTGGTTAAGAAGACTGAGATTCGTCAAGCCGCATAGCGCGGCTTTTTTCTTGGCTCTACCGTTACGTGTAATGGAAATAAGCTGTTATTATTTTTAACGGTGAATGTATCAACACATGACCCTGCTTCCGCTTGGCTTCTTCTCCTGGTGCTCTTTCATCATGGGATTCAAATTCGCATGTTCCCATTTGAAGGATAGATAAAAAAAGAAAATCTTTTCTCGATCTAACTAGATATGGTAATCAGCAAAATAAAAATGTAACGTATATGTAACGATACGTTCCATTTTTTAAGCTGTGACGCGAACAAGTTTTTTTTCACATTTGGAACTTGTGAACGGGAACGCGCTCCAAAAATCAGAAGGAAAGAGGAACAATCTTTCGTTCCTTTTTTGAGGAACGTGTACAACACTGCAAACAGGTGACGAACGCAGATTCAACATATTTAATTTGATGTAGATTTTGTTTTACAGATAAACCACTGGCATATACCAGCACACGCTGCATGTGCCACTACAATCCCTGGAGCAGCTTGATTCTTGGATAATTGAGCTAAGGTCTGTTGGATATATGAAAAAAAATGTATTAGTCTATTCTATGATCGTTTCTTACCGTCTTATTATTTATTAGGAGAGAATATGTAACCTAATTGGTTTATGTTTTGTGCAACAGGATGATGCGTGACATCTTCTTGTATAAGGTTGTCAGTGGTGCTGAACTGTATTTATTTTTATGTTCCGCAGAAGATTAGCCTTGGTTGCTCGTTTTATGGCTGGTCTACATACATACAGACCCCATGAACTGATTTATAACGATTAAGAATATTCATATTTTCAGTGGCGTACCAACTTGTTTTTGAGTGAAGGGGGGGGGGGGGGGCGGAGGGCAAACCAGACCCCCCCTCCTTTCCAGGGCCAAGGGGTGGTGGCCTTGGTATTCCTTAGGCGCCGCCGGCCAGTGTTTGTCCTGCCCAGTGGCGGCTGTTTAAGGGGGGGGGGCAAAACACATGCCTTGCCCCCCACTCTGAGGAGTGGGGGGCAGCGCCGCCCTCGCCCCGCCCCCCCCTCTCCGGTTGGTACGCCCATGAATGTATTAATTTCGATATGGATCAATTTGATCATAAACGTAGACTTTGAAACAGCACCGATATTTTTATTTCGAGGTGATGTATCCTTTTTACTATTTGTCCTGTTGTGTTTGCTTTAATTTTTTTGTTGTTGTTGCTTAGTTTACTACTAAAAATGCACGTGAGACACAACAAATAAGTAAGTTGTAAGTGCTTTCAAGATAAGTTATTGTATCAGATTGTGCCTGGATCAAACAAAGAAAACATTATTTCTGGCAATTAAATTTTCTGAGAACTCATTCGTGCAGCATATAAAGTATGGAAGAAATTTGTTTTCTTTATTTTTGAGGTGAATAGCACTGTAAAAATATCTGCATTAACATGATATATGTTATGTTAAAACTTTACTGCCTTGTGTTAGCAGGAGTTGTTAATTTTATTGATTGTTGAATTTAAATGAAACCTGAAAAACAAACAACCCAAAAAATAAAATGTTAATTTCACACAAGCTACTGTCACAAATTATTGGTAATTTCTAAAATAAAGTAAGCATTTGGAGCTTACAGTACTAGTTCAAAGCATACTATGAAGTATGGGCCCAAAATGGTATCTGGTTTGCGAAAACTCTACCAAAACTTGTGGGAGCCGAGGGTGAAAGACGAGGCAGAGGGCTACGTGACAGGCGGTCGGTGGAGAAGACACGAGCTGGCGCGAGTCAGTGCGGGCTGAGCGGGGCTGGAGCTGGGCAGGAACGACGGGGCCGGGCTACCTGGCCTGGCCCATGGCGAACCCGGAGGCGGTCCACCAGCGAGGTTCGACGTCTGGACCGGTGGAAACGGCGAGCCCTGGCCATGTGGCCTAGGCCACGACGATCCCGGGGTGATTCCGCAGCGAGACTCGGGCATTGATAGCCCGGGACAGCTAGCCTACGGAGCGCTGGCGTGGGAAGGACGATCCACAGGCCTGGACACGGACTCCGACTGCGAGCTCTGAACGACGGGCGACAACAAGGGTCGGCGTGCCTGGACTGCCGGCTCTCGACGACGGGCAACCGGGAGGTATAGTAAACCCATTCGCTGTATTCTCGTTGTGTTATGTCACTCCCTGGGTGACGAGGCGAAACGCATACCGATCGGGCGGTGAGTATTAGTAGAGCTACCCCCATAAAAGAACCCCACATACTATTTCTACTCATGATATATTAAGTGCAAGTTGCGAAAACGTTTCAAGCAGAAGCAGTTGACTCGTCGTCTTTAATAGTGGGCGATTGCATGTTAGTGAGGATGGTGCTTACCGTACATATATGGTTCACAAGGGGCGCTAACAAGATCTGTCCAACAGGAATCGGACGGTCAAACTTGCGAAAAAAAAACACTTAATTCTTTGAATTTGACGCTCAACAAAGAACACGAAGGCAGCAATGTTTTTAGATCATCAACTTCCTGAGCAGAGAACTTGCCATGATTCAGAAAGGGTGAGATATTGAGAGCGATGCCAATCTTTTGCAGAAGATCGGCAGTCTTAAAGCTCTTGTTGGCCATAAGGAAGTCGCTTTGGTTGAAAGGTATCTGAAGAAGCCCTGAATGCGTTATGAACGAACTTGCAACTTCACACATCACCTACGTGGCATCAGTAATAACTCTAGCCGTAGGAAAACTCTGCCTGAATGCTGTTGGCACGTTTCTGTCAATGGTCTCTTGTGGCAGCCAAAGTGGCAACTGTGCAAAGCGCACGTAAAGAGAACTCATCATGCATCAAACTTCGGGACAGTTCTCACTGATATACTCAAAAATGACCTAGGTGCCTGTGGAACACGCCACTCTTCACCTTTACCAGAATAAGAAGCAACTGGTTTCTTGACGACTGATTTTATGGCCCTCTGACATTCTCCGATAAGTATTAGTTTACCCCATATCGCAAGGTAACATTTTTGTCATTTTCTTCAATAACTTATTTTCTTTCACAACAAAAAGATGGAAGCTGGGTCAAAAAACTGTTACAAAGCACAGCATGACGAGGCCCCAGCTCCAAGATGGCAGTACAAGGTCAGCGGCAGGAATAAGTTTTTCTAAATCACGTTATTTAACACACACATACAGAGGTGTACTTTCAGATACACATACACACAAAATCTCATCACTTATACGCTGGTTAACAAAGTACGCAACTGAAACTATTACACAAAGTAAACGATGCCCACAATGTAGAGGGCTGCAATAAACAGACCATAAAATGTCGAAATATGAATAGAATTTTGCCTTTACAACTATGTAGCTTAATAGAGATGGAAGAATACATCTGACAGATGCAACGCACATAGTTAGTACAAGAAGTAGGTACAAGCCATTTTTTAATTGACGCGTGCGATTAGTGTTAGTGTTATCAAGCAAGTTTAAAATTTCCAGAAAGTAGCTTGGTTAATTTTTTTTATTCCAACTTTGTATGGAATTATAAGGCGGTAGTTTGGGAGGTTTGGTAACCTTACAACATTAAATTGGGTAAGAAGAGCGCCCTTGTGCGAAAAGTATGCCATATAAGCGACCACACGTACTGTTTTTTTTTTCGCAAGGTCTGAAGTTTGTATTAGTAGTGCAATGGTGGTGCCAGATACTAGATGAAAATATACAAAGTGTAGCTGAGCAAGGACATAAAAATGATCAGTTTTATAAATGCTGGGAATATTGAGTGGTGTATAGACAGTGCGTCTACAGCCTTTCTGCCTTTTTGATGGATGTAATATATGTGTTCATTCCACGATAAAATGTGCAAAGATAATACCCATGATTTTGAAGGATTTTACTACTTCGATCACGTCACCAGCCAAAGTGATTTTAGATGCGGAGCATCTCTTGCTCGGGTCTATGTCCCGCAGCCTTGTAGTCCGCACTCACACTACCGCGCAACTCTCCTCCTTCCCTCTCTCCAACAGCTGCTCGTTACTCTCTCCGCGCTCTCTCTCTACCAGCTGCGTGCACTGCGCGTGCGTTCGCTTCTACTCACACCGCGCGCGCACGCGCAGCTCTCCTCCCTCTAGTCTCCTCTCCTTCAAGTGTGAAAAAAAAATAAACGGCGAGCGGCGAGCGTTCCAAGTTTCTCTGCCGCGAGCCGCGACGAAGGCTCGCGTAGGGGATTACGCTAGGGCAGTCGGTGGCGCCATCTCTCGACGTCAGCACGCAACTGACTCTTTCCTTGGAACCAACATGATGCTCTGCATCACCCCATGGTTCCCCTCAGGAAGATGGTGTAATTTTTTTAAAGTTATATTGAATGCTCGTGTTTTTGGAGCGGAATAACATACATTTGCTTTTGTTTGTGTTAATTATTAACATATTTACATCAGGCCAGAGACATAGTTGGGAAAGCATACGGTTAGCTACAAGTTCGATTCCATTACATGTGTAACCCGTAAAAAATAATGTTCTGTCATCAGCGTAGGATATTAATTTACAATCAGTAACACAGTAGTCGATATCATTAATAAATATAAGAAATAGTTGTGGACTTAATATGCTTCCTTGAGGTACTCTTGTTTTGACCGGTTTTAGGCACGATCATGAATTATTGACTTTGATAAATTGTTTGCGCTCAGTCAGGTAGGACCTAAATAATCTAAGTGTAGTGCCCCGAGTAACGTAGCATTGTAATTTTCGCAAAATTATAATGTGATTAACTAAGTCAAACGCTTTAGAAAAATCGACATATATCGCGACTGTAAATAGTTTGTTTCTGATATTTTTAATTATGACTTCCTTCTGAGATAACAGAGCCAATTCTAAAGACTTTCCCTTTCTGAAACTATGCTGGCAGTCTGTTACTTGTGAAAAACGCTCTAGATATATAGACAGTTTAATATGAAGGACTTTCTCAACAATCTTAGAAAAAATCGATAATATAGAAATCGGTGTATAGTTCCCCAATAAATTTTTATCGCCACCCCTAAAAATTAAAATAACCTTGGACACTTGCATAAGCTTAGGAAATATTCTAGAACACATTGAAATAATAAATATGTACATTATCGGTGCAGCTACCAAATCAAAAACGAATTCGATTGGTTGGATGTTCAAGTCGTTTACATCATCCACTTTACTGTTTTCTGTACGACTAAACGCTGACGTAACTTCTCGCCCATCCGTTGGGCTTAAAAATGAATGAATGTGGTCATTAATATCCGCACGAGTGTCTTGTTTATTTGTCTCGTCTGGAGTACTGTCCCAATAGGTTTACCAAGTAGTCATCAAAAGTGTTTGCGAGAGCCGTGTCAGACAATTATTGCCCAAGACGCATATTTTTTGTTAAACGAGGTTTCAAATCATATGGTTTTAAGACATGGCTAATATTTTTTCATAGTTTATCAGGTACGTTTTTTTTGTATATTACCAAGCATGTTGCAATGGTTTTCTATTTTAGCTTTTTTCATGAGAGGGCTCGGTTTTTTCTATTTTCCCTAAACTTTGCTAAATCATCAGCGTTTTTAGGGTGAACGAATGTATGGTATATAGCATTCTTTATTTTAATTTTTAAACAAATTGTGGGAGACGCTGGTTTGTTTTTAGTTTTTTACGCAGGCCTATTGGACCTACAGGGAAAAGTTTTGCGATATGTATCTTAGAATGTCTCTAGAGATGCTTTAAAAGGTGCCTCAGGGGAGTCATTTAGGTAAGCATTGTCACAATTTGTTATTTTGATAGAGTTCCGAAATGACTGAGATCTCTGGGGTGTAATGTTGCGTAACCGAAACCTTTCACGCTTTTGTTTGCGAGTTGAAAGCTGTGTATTTGTGAGAAGAAAGATTGGTAAATAGTCGCTAATGTATCACCCAACTACGCCTTATGCAGAAATATCTTCCTGGGAACCGTTTGTAGCAAAGTAATCGAGTAAGGTTGAGCCTTTCTCTGCTATTCTTGTTGCTCCAGTAGTGATGCATTTGTAACCATTTGATTCAATAACTCTAAACAGCTTATTTGCGCGCGGTGGACTTTTTTTCAACAAGTTAATAATAAAACCAGCCTCCAACAAAAGGGTAAGACAAAAGGGAAAGGTAAAAGGGTTTTGACATTTTGTAATAATATAGGCAATGTTAATTTGAGTATTGTAAACAGTCTTAAGTACCTTGGTGTGGTGATCTTACACGATTTGCAATGGCGCACCCATATAGATAGTGTCTACTTCTCTGCCTATCGAAATTTGTGCTTCCTTAAACGAAAGTTAAAAAATGCAACTAGTAATGCCAAAATGACAGCTTATAAGATAATGATCCGTCCTATTTTAGAGTACGCCAGCGTTGTATGGAGTCCAAACAAAAAAGTAGACATTAATAAACTAGAAAAAAATTCATAGGCAGGCTGCACGTTTCATTCTTAATAAATACAACCGAACAGACTCTGTGACTGAAATGCTGCGCCAGTGTGGACTTCAATCATTAGAAACTAGATGGAGCATAGCGCGGCTAAAATTCTTATTTGCGCTGTATAACAAGCACTTAAACATTGAACCTGAACTATATTTAAAAGAGACACATAGGCGATCCCGCAGATCAAATTACAATAAAACAATCCAAACCGTATAAAAGTAGGATAGACGTTTTTAAATATTCATTCTTTGTGCGAACAATTGAAGAGTGGAACCAACTCCCAGATTATGTTATTAACTCTGCAAATATGTCCCAATTCGAGTCTTCTTTAGAGAAGACATTTATCCACCAAATAATAAAAAGGGTCGTTTTTCCTTTTTTTTCTTTCTTTTTACAAAGTGTAGCGATATGTTCATGTTGTATTCAATTAAAAATTGTATAACAGTCTTCTTCCATTATGTACAGTCGGCACGGAATGAAACGCGAACAGTGGGTGCATGGTTTTCGCTAGATGCTGCACCACCTGAACCAGATGGGAGCTGCAAGAAGATGGCTCCTCCTTCGATGTGTTAGACTCTTGCTCAGTGCATCCAAACCTTCGGTGTTGCGTCTCTAGGTGACTCAGCGTGGGTCGAAAACCATGCGCTCCTTGTTCGCGTTTCATTCCGTGCCGACTGGACATATGTATAGAGTTCAAATTCTAGATATGACTGTATATATATTGTTGTTACCTCTCCTGTAATAGCCTTCAAGTGAAGGCTGACAGCATTGTTAAATAAATAAATATAAATAATAATAGGTTATTGTCACTGATATTGTCACGAATGACAAATGATGAGGCGGCGAATAACTGAAGAAACTAAACGTTTAATGGGGCGAACTTGTGCCCAAAACAAAAAGAAAACAGAAGATAACAATAGAGCGTCGCGGGCGTCGATGGCGGCGTAACAGCAGGATCGAACGCTTGGGCGAGACTGACTCCGGCTCGCTACGCGGAGCCCCTTTGTACACGCGTGGGCTTCTGGAACAATCGGCGCTAGAAGGTTCGGCGCGTAGAACATTCTGACCTCGAACAAGCAACACGGTTCTCGAATTTACCAGAACACTAAATTGCAAGGATAAACAAAAGACGCGTCGCTCCCAGGAATCGAACCCTGGCTTTTCGCGTGGGAGGCAAGCGCGATAACCGTTAGGCCACGCGCGCTTTTTTTTTTCTTTATTGCCTTATATATTACACCGACACACATCATTGTTCAACATTAAAAAAGAAGGCTAAAAACACCAGTCGTCTTGACTGATGTCAAAAGGCTAAAAGTCTTTCAGAGTAGACAGCGCTTCGAGTACCGACAACCACTCAGGTCGAGGTTGCTGCGCCTTGTACACTTCTTTCAGATAACTCATGTTTTCAACAAAATACTTATAAACCGGACGAACGTCCACGTCAGCGTGGCGTACAGCCATTCGACTCCTCCATATACTGTGTAGGCCCATGAGCATTATCATGTCATACGGTACATCGTCCTCTCCTTCCATTGGCAGAAAACGAATTCCTTGAGGGGTTAAAGGAAGGTCCTTTTTTATGGTTCTTTGAAGGACGTCCCAGAAGAACACAGCGTCCCAACACTCTATAAATACATGCTCAATAGTTTCCGTCTTTTTACATAAAAAGCAGTTATCTGACCATGGAACGGGTATGTTTCTTTCACTTAACCAAGCTTTAACGGGAAGTGTTTGACTGTGTAGCTTAAAAAAAAAGGTTTTGGTGTATGCGGGGACTAACATTCTCTTAACACGTTTCAAAACATTCTGCCCTGGGCCTGCACTGTATACAGAACGGTACAAAGGCACTGGAAAAAGCAAATCCTTCAAATCTTTTGACAACTTTTTACGCGACACTACAGAGAGGTACTCGAGAGAGAAACGCGTCGTTAAAAAGCGATATGCATCAACCACTTCTTTCAAATACCCGCGTAAACAAGGACTGATGTCTACAGTTGTCGTCACCACGAACCCGGGCAGCGCACTGCGCAGCCGAGTTTGAATTACAGTACGTAGAAACGGGTCTTTCTGTTCTCTAAGAAAAATAAACCTGTTGACCAGCTGTCTCAAGAACAGATGCGAAAGACCTAAGCCACCAGCTTTGACACTACGAAAAAGATTTGTTCGGCTCGATCTTTCCCACGTCGAGCTCCAAATAAAAACAGCAAACACGCGATGCATACGTTGAATATTAACCCGTGAACAATGCAATACTTGCAACACGTACCACAATTTGGCCACAAGAAACGTATTGCACACAGTTGCTCGCGCAAAAATCGACAGACCTTTCCCCCCCCACTTTTCTGACTTAGCGCGCATACCTTCCGTTTCATCCCTCCAATATTGATCGTTGGTGCGGTATTGTTCCAACGGTACTCCAAGATAACGCGCTGGGGTCTCAGACCACGCTATACGTTCAAACAATACAGGCTTTGAAGTCCAATCGCCATGCCAAAAGCCCAAACACTTCTGCCAGTTAACTGCACTACCCGTGTGTTCACAAAAACTTTCTGCTAACTGTACAGCTTTCTTAACGCTCTCGTAGTCAACACAAAAAATTGCGAGGTCATCCGCATAGGACAAAATACGGACCTCAGTTGCGTGCAACCTAAACCCACGTATTTGACTGTTATGAATTACACTTAAACAAAAGGGCTCCAGAAAAATACAAAAAAGAAGTGGCGAGAGTGGACAACCCTGACGCACCGAAGAAAAAGGGGAATGCGCTCACTGACCGATTTGTTCACCACTAGACTGGTGGCGCAGTTACGGTACGCCATACGTACACCATTACATAAGAGCGAACCCACATTCACGTGTTCTAAAATAGTAAAAAGAATTTCGTGTGACACACGGTCAAAAGCCTTTTCTAAGTCGACTTGCAGCATTGCAACCCTTCTTTGCATTGCATCACAACACTCAAGAATACTACGTGCAACGTGCACATTGGTAACAATACTCCTGCCCCTAATGCCGCATGTTTGATGAGGGCCTACGATAACGTTTATAACACTTTGTAACCGTTCAGCCAATACCTTCATTAAAATCTTGTAGTCTACATTTGTTAAAGTTATCGGTCTATAACATCCAACAGAACGGAGCCGCACGGGGTCGTCACTTTTTGGAATAAAAACTGTGTGCGTACACAAGAAGGAAGGAGGCAAAACGCCGAGGTCGTACGCTTCAGTAAATACGCGATGTAAGACAGGTGCAACTTGGTTTTTGAAAGTTTTGTAAAACTCACCTCCTAACCCGTCTGGGCCGGGTGATTTTCCAGGTTTCAGATTATCAATTGCCCTTTCGACTTCTTCCAAAGCTATTGGTTGTTCTAACCTTTCCCTTATTTCGTCATCAAGTTGCGGCATTAGCGGCAAAAATATGCTTTGGAACTCCGTTTTCTTTGGAGCCCGATAACTAAAAAGTTCTTTGTAATGCTCCACAAACGCTCGCTCTATAAACTTTCTGTCGCTAGACCGAATCCCTTGATAACATATCTCGGTTATTTCGTTCTTACTGGCATACTTCTTTTCCATGCCGATAACTCGTTTTGTCGGTATCTCCCCACGCGATAATCGTTTTAACCTTGCTCGAACCATGGCCCCCTCATATCGCTCTGTATCGAGAGCTTCAAGGCGTTTCTTTAAGCTCCTGATATCGTCTGAGAACAGACCGGGTGACAGGCATTCTGCATGAAGTAACTGTTGTAGCAGATTATTTAACTCCATAATTTCTTTTCCTTCCGCGTGTTTCAAACAACTAGATCTTTCGATTGCGCTCATCTTGATTTCTTGTTTCAATAATTCCCATTTCGCTCCAACCCTATCGTATTTTATATTATCTAACTCCCCCAGACATTTTTGCACCCCATTCATAAAAAATTCGTCTTGTAAAAGTTTTGTATTTAACTTCCACAGTTCCCAAGTGAACTTGTTTGCATTTTCCTTTGATGAGCACAATATAAAAGAAACCAGACAATGGTCACTGAAAGGCACTTGGTCCACTGCATACTTTTTACACACTCCGACAAGTTCCAAAGAAATATATGCTCTATCGAGCCGCGCGTGACTTGCGCCCTGGAAGTGCGTAAACTGCAAACCCTTAGAGACTGACGTGCAGTGGCCAACATCTTCCAGTTCACACTTCTCGACTAACTCACATAGAAAAACAGTACTCGCATCTCTGTACCGAGTGTTATTTGATCTGTCGCGCGGCTCGCAAACACAGTTGAAATCCCCCAACAAAATAACAAGCCGATCAGTTTGCAGATATTCATAAATATTTTCAAAAAATACTAATCTTTCCTGAACATTATTAGGAGCGTAAATGCACACCAGGCGGAAATTAGAATTTGAAATAGACAGATCGCACAGAACAAGTCTTCCCGATTCACAGCTAACAACTTTTGTCACAGTGCCTAGAGACTTTCTAATAAATAAAAGACAACCGCCCGACGTCCCAACAGCGTGACTGACGCACACATCGTAACGTGACTCGAAGAGCCGCACCATACTCTCCGTCTGTGCCTCGCTCTCTATTTTTGATTCTTGCACGGCGATTACGTCGAGGTCTTTTTCAATAAACAGTCGGCTCACTTGGCATTGCCTGCGACGTGCATTTAGACCGCGCACGTTTAAAGTGCCAAATTTCAAAGCCCTATTCAGAAAAATTTTGTTTTAGAGGGAGGCCAGTACGAGAGCACGGCACTTACAGTGTGAGACGAATAGCGGCGTACGAGAGAACTCACTTCATGTACTCCGTGCGGCGTTTGGGTCACTCCGGCCGGGACTTGTATCGTCCCACCTTTCCGCACCATTCCCGTTCGAGGCGCAGCCTTGGCTCCCCACCCCCAGATGCAGAGTCATCCAGCCTTCGTTTCACCGCCCCGTTTTCAGCGGTCATGACGATGTCTTCGTCGCCACCTTTGACATCTTCAGTATCTCTTGGCTGAGGGTCCTCTACGGCGTCTTCCGGCGTCGCCTTCCCCTCCTTGTCGGAGGCTTCATAGCTTCCTTCTGGAGCCGTCTTGAGCGTTGGCGCCGTCTGAGAAGCCCCGGCCTCTACTTCTCTTGAGCCCCCTGTTCTCCCTGCGGCTGGCTCTGCCCTTGCTGCTCCTTCGGTGACGCCGGTGCTGCTGCTTCCTCCGCCTCCTCTTCGTCCATCAGCAGCTCGGAGGTTTCCTCGGCGGCTCTGCTGCCGGCTACTCGGGCGTAGGTCTTGACACAATCCCTGGTCTCGTGTCCGATGGCGCGGCACTCGGAGCACCGAGGCGCCTTGCAATCACGGCGAATATGCCCCGTGCGACGGCAACGGAGACATATCGGTGCGCGCCCGGGGACCACTACCAAGACGTTGCCCCCGCCGAGCCGAAGCTGGTGGGGAAGGCTTTCCAGCGGGAGTCCCTCTTTGAGGGTCATCCGGACGCCAAGGGTTGTGGACTCGACGTCGACAAAACCGTCGACCCTCCACTTTTCCCGCGTGATTTCCTTGACGGTCCCAAACGGTTCGAAGGCCCGCCGAACTGCTTCTACAGGCACATCGAAAGAGACCCAATGAAGTTTGACACGCAGTTCCCTCCGGTTTGGGTCGACCACCTGACACGCCTTCCCTTTCACCTGCAGATTCCCGACTTTTAGAAGCTTCTCCTTGGCTTCCGGCGTGTGCAGCTTAAGCAGCCAGACGTGACTCATCTGGTAGGCTCCCAGACCCGCCACGCTTGACAACACGCCCACCTGTTGCAACGGCGACCTGAAGTCTTCGATCTTGTACGGACGTCCTTCGAGGTCAGCGTGCAAAACGACGCTGAGCTTTGCCGCCTCTCCGGTGGGCAACGACGGCAGCATCAGACGATAATCTTTCGGCGAAGAGCCACCCTTATCACCGCGGCCGGGCACGGCCGCTACCGCTGACGCGGAGCTAATCATGAGCACGTCCGTTCGCTACGGCAGCCGGAAGTGGAATCTCATTAGGCCACGCGCGTTGCCTACTTGGCTAATATTAAACAGCGCGCAGCTACTTGTCTAGCTGCGCGCGCGGCATTACTCCCCCATTTAAAATGTGCATCGCCCCGATGCAACACAAAACAAAAACAAAATAAAAATAAAAAAGAACGATAGAGCTAAAGAGTCAGTTTGGCAGTTCACTTACGAGGTCCACAGTCCTATCGAGTCGTAGTACGGCTTCAGGCGCACGACGTGGACGACTTCAGGTCGTGGTGGGCGGCGTGATGATGTTCTTGTTCCGTCGGGCATCACCTCGTAGTTCAGATCTCCAAGTCGACGAAGTACCTTGTAGGGTCCGAAATACCGTTTCAGGAGTTTCTCGCTGAGACCACGGCGGCGAATCGGTGTCCACACCTACACCCTGTCTCCGGGCTGGAAGTGGACGTCCCGACGACGAAGGTTGTAGCGGCCAGTGTCGACACGTTGTTGGGCTTTAATCCGGAGTCTGGCGAGCTGACGGATTCTTCTGCTCGTTGGGCAACCACCTGGGCGTCGTCGCTTCCGTCGACAGCCGGTTCGTAGGGTAACATCGCGTCCAGCATTGTCGTTACTTTGCGACCATGAACCAGTTGAAAGGGTGTCACCCCGGTGGTCTCTTGCACGGCCGTGTTGTAGGCAAATGTGACGTACGGCAACACCTCGTCCCATGTCTTGTGCTCCACGTCGACGTACATGGAGATCATGTCGGCGATGGTCTTGTTGAGTCTCTCCGTCAGCCCGTTGGTCTGCGGGTGGTACGCCGTGGTGCGACGATGGCTGGTGTGGCTGAGACGAAGGACTTCTTGCGTCAGCTGGGCCATGAACGATGATCCACGGTCTGTAATCAGAACTTCGGGAGCGCCGTGCCGGAGGACGATGGACTCGATGAAAAACTTGGCAACTTCCACAGCAGTTCCTGAAGGAAGGGAGCAATACACAATA
>JAZHYW010037716.1:0-105105 GCA_037355805.1 Ixodes ricinus
CTAATCAGTTTTTCCTGCGGTCTTCTGCTTGGTTGTGCCACTATTTCTATACCACCGCACGGCGGAAGTGGTGCGGAACATTTGGATACCATTTTTCCGGTGTTCGACCCGTTTTTCGCCGAGAAACTTCGATTTCCCTGGGCGAAGCGAGGCGCCGCCTCGCTAAGCCTAACCGTACTGTATGGCCACGCCGAGTGGAAACCCCTCGAGTTCTCCGGAGTCCTGGCGGGACCAGACTGCCACGCAGGGATTACCACACACACCGGTAAGCTCTCCTCACTCTATCGTCGTCATGGACGGAGACGAGATTTCGCCGGAAGATTTCCACGCGCCTAACAGCGGCTGGCAGGACGCAATCAAGAAAGCGTATGCGAGGCGCAGGGTGCAAAGCGTAGCGGTGCAGCCCCGCCAAAATCAACCCGGGATGACTGGCCTCGCGGCCAAAAGGAAAGCTAGAGGAAAGAAACCCCGAGGCTTCCCAAGCTACCGGAAGATGACGTCCGGGTGGTCCTTCGATTGCGCGGGGGTATTCAACTGAAACCGGGGGACTGCGTGACGCTACAGCGTAGCATACAACTAGCGGCGAACGTGACTGGCGGCATGGCAGCTAGGGACACCTTTCGGCTAAACGCGCAGCAAAACACGCTTCTTATTAGCACCCCGAGTCCCGAAAACGCCACGCGCTACAGTCAACTCACGAAGTACACGTACCGAGAGAAGGAATGGGAGGTCGCCACCTACGTCGTTCCTCCCGATAACACCCAACGAGGCGTCATTCAAGGCATACCGCAGGAAGACTCCGAGCAAGACATTCTCGAGAATCTCGTTCACAGCAGGAACCCCTCCGTACTGCATGCACGCCGCATGGGACGCTCCAACTCCGTCCTCATTCTCTTCGAGGGCGACCGTGTACCCTTCTGGGTCCGCTACGGGAACGTCGACTTCCGATGTTACATCTATAAAAAGAAGGTAGAAATTTGCACAACCTGCGGCAGCGTGGGACACAGGGGGGATGTCTGCCCCAACCCTACAGATCGCCGCTGCAACGCGTGCTACGCGCTCAACCCGGCACCCACTCACGATTGCCTACCATCCTGCGGGATTTGCGGCAAGAGTCATCCGACGGGGGACAAGAAATGCAAGCTTCTTTACAAGACCCCGCACATCCTAGTCAAGCGCAAGTGGGATCGTCTCCAACAGGCTGCGGAAGAGCGCACGCCATTCCAGCCGAATTCAATCGACTTCCCTCCTCTGCCTCCTGCGTCACGGTCGCGGAGCCGCACGCCAGCGAAGCGGCAAAACCCGCGGATACCTAGCAGAAGCCGCTCCCGGTCCCGACAAAGGGTTGGAGGGCTCAAACCGTTCAATGGGGTGCGCCGCCCGCCAGCGAGTCGACGCGCGAGAGCAAGGACAAGACGGCCAACAACTCGAGAAACTCGGACTTAAGCGATCTTCGCAGGATGGTTACCCAGCTTCGCGACGAGAACCGACGGCTGCTCGACCGACTTGAACGGACGGAGCAGGAATGCGCCAACCTTCGACAGAAGTTGCAAGCTGGGGCGACACTCCCGACACCAGATCTAGAAGCAACATCCCCACCTGTCAAGCGCAAGATGGCGACACGATCCAAATCTCCTGCACCTGAGAGAGAGGAGGCTCTTCGGCCCCGTCCGTTCAACAGGAAATCTACCAAGCCTTTGCCGACATGCTGCAGAACCCAACGTGGCTCGCCAGTCTCGCCTCACAACTCGACCGCCTCCGGGCGACACCGCCTCACCCGCACGAACACCATGCGTAAATCCAAAGCCTACATCGTCTGGCAGTGGAACTGTCGTGGTTACGGCAAGAAACGCGGATACTTCCAACAACACATAAATGCACTCCCCGCCGAAGACCGGCCGGACGTGATTGCGCTGCAAGAGCCAAAGCGCCTAGCCAAGCTCTCGGGCTACGTGACGTTCGGGTGCGACAACTCGGAGAAGACGCAAGTCACGACACTGGTCAAGAGAAACGTTCCGGTAATCCTCCATGACACGGGAATCTCGACCATCGACCATCTCCTGATCGAGATCATCGCCCCCAAGAAAGCGGACACCCGCAGTCTTTTCGTGCTGAACATCTATAGCGGTCCTCGTTCCAGGCACAAGTTTGCCAAGTTATTCCGCGCGGCACTCGACATCGCCCGAAAACAGCCTCTCCTCGTTGTGGGAGATTTTAACGCACCACACCCGGCGTGGGGGTACAGGACGGAGAGCGTTAAGGGCAGGAATCTCTGGACAGATACCCACGAGTCCGGCCTCTCGCTGCTCACCGACCCGGACCAACCCACCCGGCGCGGGGACATCCGACAAAACGACACCACGCCGGACCTCGCCTTTACGAAGCACGTCAAGGATGTAATATGGACCAACACGGGAGAAAACCTTGGAAGCGACCACTTTGTTGTCCGCATCGATGCGACGGCTGGCCCGACTCAACGCAGGGGCAAACCTTGCACGGTCGTCGAGTGGGACACGTTCCGCTCGCTTCTCGAGGAAGAGCACGTCGACGACATCCGGGACATCGACCTCTGGTCAGACTGGATCCGCACCACTGCTGACCACGCCACCAAGGTGATTCCCGAAGACGGAGGTTTCGACGCGGTGGACAGCCGCCTTCTCCACCTCTGGGAAGCCAAGACAAAGCTCGAGACACGACTCCTCACACAGAAGAAGAACAGATCGCTTCGCCGACGCATCGCTCAGCTTAGCCGCACCATCGAGGAGCACGCCGAGCACGTCTGTCAACAGCAATGGCAAGACCTTTGTGACAGCTTCGACGGGCAGCCCAACGTGCCGAAAACGTGGAACATCATTCGACACCTCCTTGACCCGGAAGGCAACAAGGCCGCGCAACACAACCGCATGTGCGAGATCGTCCGAAGAAACGGCAAATCCGAAGAGGACCTCATCGACCTGGTTCGCCAAAGATATTTGGGTGACACGCCGCCCCACTCGCCCACCATCTACGCGGGAAGCCCTAACGAGGTACTGGACGCCGATTTCACAACCTTCGAAGTGACCGCTGCCATCCGCGACCTCAAAACGAAGTCCGCTCCCGGTCCCGACGGAGTCACAAACAAGATGCTCCGACACCTTCAACACGACATGGTTGACAAGCTCACGGCCTACTTCAACAGGTGCTGGCACGACGGAAAGATTCCTCCGGCTTGGAAGACGGCGAGGGTGGTGATGATTCCCAAGCCCGGAAAGAAGCCTTCCATCGACGCGTTGCGTCCCATCTCGCTCACCTCGTGTGCCGGGAAACTCATGGAGCATGTCGTGCTGAACCGACTCAACAGGTTCATGGAAGATCGAGCTCTCTACCCGCACACGATGGTGGGCTTCAGACCACACCTCTCGACGCAGGATGTCATGCTGCGTCTCAAACACCAGGTCATAGATGGAGAGGGCTGCTCCAGGCTGGACACGCGGGCCGTGCTCGGGCTGGACCTTACCAAAGCCTTCGACAACATCAAGCACAACGCGGTCCTGGCTGGCCTGGAGCAGCTGGGGGTTGGAGCCCGGACGTATGCCTACATCCAAGACTTCCTCACGAACCGTACAGCCCGCATCTCGATCGGTGGTGCCACCTCTGAAGAGATCCCCATGGGCGACAGGGGCACCCCCAGGGCTCGGTCCTGTCTCCTTTTCTATTTAATACGGCCATGCTGGGCCTCCCGGAGCGCCTGGACGCCATCAGCGGCCTTCAGCACAGCATCTACGCGGACGACATTACGCTGTGGGTGGCTGGCGGCAGCGATGGCCAAATCCAGGACACTCTTCAAGCGGCGATCGACGCGGTCGAAGACTACGTGACGCCTCGAGGCCTCGCCTGCTCGCCCCAGAAGTCAGAGCTCCTCCTCCTCAAACCGGTGCGAGCTAAACAACTCCCCTCAGACATCGAGCTGTACTCTCGGGGAGTCCGAATTCCGGTGGTCAGGAGCATCCGGGTTCTCGGGCTTCGCATCCAAGCGGACGGCAACAACTACGAGACGATCAACTCGCTCAAGGCTACGACCTACCAGATCACACGGCTCATCTCGCGCATCTCCGGCCGTAGATTTGGCATGAGAGAACGTAACCTGGTCCGACTGGTCCGTGCCTTCGTCGTCAGCAAGATGGCATACGTGCTCCCGTTCCTTCGTCTCGGGGTAGCAGAGAAGACTAAGCTCAACTGTCTTATTCGCAAGTCGTACAAGAGGGCGCTGGGTCTGCCTGACTCCACCTCGAACGACCGTTTCGCGGCCCTCGGCCTCCACAACACGGTGGACGAGATTGTGGAAGCTCAACGCCTATCTCAAATGGAACGTCTCACAAGAAGTGCGACAGGTCGCCATATTCTCTGCAGCCTAGGCATTCGCTACGACAGTCAGACTGGGCCCAAGTGCGCCGTTCCCACGCAGGTCCGGACCGCACTCTTGATCCAGCCCATCCCGAAGCACATGCACCCGATACACCACGAGGGACGCAGGAGTGCGCGTGTTCGGGCTCTACGCTCCCTCCTCAGCAAGGAACGTGACGTCTACTACGTAGATGCAGCCGACTACGGCACCGGCAAGATGGTCTCTGCTGTAATCGATGCCGGGGGTCCCTCGTCGCGAGCTGCAGCATTGACACTACGGATCCGGGAACGGCAGAAGAGGTGGCCATCGCCCTCGCTCTCCAAACGCACAAGGCGCGCTTCGTTGTGAGCGATTCACAACGGGCCATCCGACAGTTTGCCAAGGGTCGTGTGTCGCCACAAGCAGCCAGAATTCTGCGCGGGTTTGTCCCCGCGACGTCTCCCATCAAGCTGATCTGGACCCCAGCTCACTCGTCTCTTCCCGGTAACGAGGAGGCTCACAGCGCAGCCCGAGGATTGATTGGCCGGGCTGGCCTAACGCTGGACCCCTCCACCACATCGTTGGCGGGGAGAGACGGGCTGGTCACTTTCCGGGAAGTCCTCGACTACTACGCGGGCAATCGCGCTCGCTACCCACCGGCGCACGCCGCGCTGGACAAGGCATCGACGGTGGCCTGGCGACGCCTGCAGACGAACTCCTACCCGAACCCTTCCACGCTCCACATGTGGTACCCGGACCGCTACTCCCCAAATGCAAGCTCTGTGGAGCGAAGGCGAACCTGCGGCACATGCTGTGGGAGTGCGCACGACTCGACCGATCGAAGTATCCCAAGATCTCCGCAGTCACCAGTCAAGACGACTGGGACGCTCTCCTCAAGGCCTCCTCACAGGAGGTCCAAGAAGCTGTTGTCCGATGGGCCGAGGACGCCGCCAAGATCCAGGGGATCGAAGCCGCCGTCTGAGGAAGACGACCGGGGAAGGCGACCCCTCGCGGGGCAGCTGACACCGCTCGCCTAACACTCCATCTGGGCAAATAAAGATTTATTCCTTCTCCTCCTCCTCCTGGCTCTTTAGTTAGGATGTAAGCGATCATCTGCAAATTTTCTGCATGAGCCGTGTCCAAGTTACAAACAACATACAACGCAAACAACAAAACCACTCAGCAAGCTACAGCTTCGAAAAATAAAAGACGAAGCTCCAAATACTTTGGAAAAGCTTGTTGAAAACTAGACAGGTTAAACGCATACCTGAATGACGGTGCGGGTAACAGTTATTGTGTGTTTTTAAAAATATTCACGAACTTATATGATTGTGCGTGCCCCATAGTTGAAGCGAGGAAGCCGAAACAAAAATTTTTAAAATCATGGTTGAATGACTGATTTTACTAAAGAATAACAATAACAAATAATGTGTACCACGCTTTTGTGAAATCTCGTGACTAACCTTTGGATTTTCTATTCATATCTAAAAAAATAAATAAGGAATAATCTTAAGCTTTGACATTAAAGTAAACAAAGTTATAATTTGTTTCGAAAATTAATTGTAACTTTAATGACCAGAAGAAACTATGAGAATGGTAAATAGCTTAACAAACAAAGGTGAGGGCACATCTGGTGCACATGAAATAGCTGTTAAGGGGAAAATATAACTGGTGTGTAACCTGCAAATATTATGAATGATCATTTTATCAGAGTTGATGCACCAAGGCAACGTGACTAAAAATGACGTAAAAAGTTTGATAAAAGAAATATTAAGACAAATGTAGCCGATGGTGTTCACGAAATTAAACACTCGCCAGTTGAAGCAACATCAGCTGTAATAAGCCCGATCCCGACATATGTTATCAACAATACGCTGGAGACTGATGTGTTTCCAGAGGATTTCAAGTTGGCGAGGGTAAGCTTAATATATAAAGTGTGAATAAAAATTATCTAATAAAACTACCGACCAATATTGGTCTTCCCTTTTTTAGATATGTGAAGGCGTAATAAACATTAGATTACAGAAATAATTTGATAAAAATAAAGGAAAAAGCTATCACCACATCCCAGAATAACTTTACAAAAAAAAAGGCTACGGAATTATCTTTCACGGATATAAAGGAAAACATTTTAAGCCAAAACAATAAACAGTTTATTCGGGCTTGGTCTTTTTCTTTGAAATTAGAAAGGTGTTTGACTCAATACAGCACGATAGTTTACTTTTTAATATAGAGTCATATGGCGTCCCCTGGTGCCGCAGCTAATCTAATTAAGTCGTACCTCTTTAATAAACAACAGCTCGTTTGTATCAACCAAAATTTTTTTCGGACATTAGAAATGAAACATTGTGTGTTTCAGGGTTCCATATTAGGCCACTTTTATTTCTTATATATCGGGTGTTTCATTTCAATTCGAAAAGATTTATTACAAAAAACAGGCTTGGGAAGTAATTCGGGAAGTAACATATTACTTGTAATCCGTTACCTCTTCTTCGGAAGTCCTTTGTAATGTAATTTCGTTATAAAATATTGACAAAGATTACTTTATTTATTTGTGACTTTTTTTTAGATATGAGCATATCACTGCATCTTGAGCAATACGAGCAGATCATTCACAACATAAAGAGAGCAAGTTCAACAAAATAAAAAAACATCAGGAAGGGGAGAATAGTAGAAAAGAAAAACGATTTTTGGTATGACCGGTCACAAGAACCACTGGGAAAACGGGCAAGGCATGTACAAATATACGAAAGACAAAGATCAAGTAATACAACGCCGAGTAGGCTCTCCGTTGCCTTCCATCGTGGTTTTCTTCTCCCGGGCAAAAGAAAACTCTTCGTGTTTTTTTTTTTTTTTCACCATTTCACCTATTCCAATTTGTTTGACGTCTCCCGCCACCTGCAAAGACATCAAACACGGGTCCGTACCCTCGATTTGCGGGTTCACAACTCGCGTAACAGACGATGTATCCTCTCACGAGAGAATCGAATTCTCTTTTTCTTTGATGTGCGCTGCTGTATTCTAGCACGCCCGGCGCGAGACTAAGAGCCTCATCTTTAAGGGTACCGACGATACTTCTTTTGGTTTAGTTGTCTGGCATGATGGCTGAGTCCACTCCTCACTTTATAGTCAACTGTCAACATAAAGGGGAAAGGGAGGAGGGTTAGGCGTTCTAAGGAGTGCTGACAGAGAGAGAGAGAAAGAAAACGCGTAAAAGTGGTGTTAACCTCTATTTTTTGTGAGACCGATAACCACCGCTTCTCTCGCTCTCTATGCCCCCCTCTGCTGGCCTTCACGAATATTGGTATGAAATTGAGAACCGACGAACGATAGATATAGAGATAACCCGCAACTACCAGTTTTTCTCTGACTGGTCGAGTATTCGGTCATGGAGTGTCCGTCGTCTCCATGGCCATCTCTTAATGAGATGTTCAAACTTTAGGGCGTTAAGGAGAACTGAAATCTAGAGTTTCAGTGCATACTATGCTTGCCTAAAAAAAACAAAAAAAAACAATGTCATCAGCAAAAACAAGAAACTCTAATTTACGGGAGCACACCAAGGTAAGCCTGGGACACCTGCATTCTGCATTGGCTATACATTGTAACGTTAGAACCAAGTTTTTATTTTCTTGTGAATTACATGCGAGACACCCTTAATGCAAAGTGGAGCTTTCGTAGATCACTTTTTTACCTTCCAGTCTTGTAGCGAAGGTAGACGCTGCTACTGAGCATGCTCACCGCTAGCTTTGTCTGCACACTTCCAGGGATCATTTACGGATGCCGTAAGCTAGAGGGATGGCTGGTATGGTTTCAGCTTTGGTGCCCTGTCAGCTATCAGGTGAACGGAGTGCACCTACACTTTTTCTCTTAAATACAATAGTTTATTTTTACGAGGACTGCCATGATACGGGCGTATGAAAAATGAAATGAAGTGTTTCCGAACATTTTTGAAAAATATCAAAATTGTTTCTATTGTTTTCTGATAAGTGCACGAAAAAAGTAACGTGAAAGTAATTTTTAACGTAACGAGTAAAGTAATCTGTTAGTTTTCAGCAAAAGTAATTCGTAACGGTAATCCATTACATTTGGCGCCCGGTAATTTGTAATTGGGATCCATTACATTTTTCAAGTAAAGATCAGAAATCTGCAAAACAACCATAAAATATGCACTAATACAGTTTGGGCAGTTGAGTTATATGCCAGGGGGACATTATATAGGTGGCAAACCTTTGCAATAAGTCGGATATTTAACTAAACTTCCATAATTAACTTTTTACTTAGTAAAATAACCACATGGTTTGTATTAGGAACTTGTTGAGGATAATCGAACACCTCTATATCAATAAATATAGAACGACTTGAAGTTCGTGGGAACTGGCGCACTGCGTTACCGCCCGTGCAGCAGGCGCAAAGCTAGCAGTCACATAACGCGAATGATTATATTATCATCACATTCCGCCACTGCTAGCTTTGCGCCTGCTGCACGAGCGGTAACTTGGTGCGCCCCGAGTTTCCCGACGAGCTTCAAGTCGTTCTAGGTTTGACTGATATACTGGTTTGCGATTATGCTCACCATGTTCCTAATTGAAAGCACATGTATATGCTTAATAATTGAAAAAGGTAATTAAGGAAGTTTAGGTAATTATCCGGCTAATGGCGAAGATTAGCGACCCATATGATGTCCCTCTGGCCGTATACCTCACCGGCCTACACTGTACTAATGCATCTTTCACGGACTTTTTGTTTTTCAAATAAACCTGTTTGAATTAAAAGATATACAGGGTGTTTCAGGTATCAGGTGAACGAATAATTTTCTTTGGACCGTATTACTCGTGGTGGCGGACGTCAGAAAATACGTAATACTTCCTAATAGTTCTGCTAATTAACTAAAAATTACTTAATAACTTTTTAATTAGTAAAAATAGACGTATCGTTCCAGTTAGAAACTTGGTAGAATGTCATCAGAAACTCCCAAATCAGTCATTTCCTCAAAGACTTTGAGCGCACGAGAAGCGCAGTAGTGCACTGAAGTTACCACTCGTGGAGCAGGTACAAGGGTGACGGTTGCGGTAAGGCACCCGCGCGATTTTTGAGTCTCTTAAAAGAGCCCCAGACTTGTACCCGGTTACAAAAAATAAAATTATAATTTTACCTCTAATACAGAAATTTTAGGATTTTTTTTTTATTTGTTGAATACTGACATACGCTAATATTGCCAATATAACCTTTATTAACCTTATCAGCTGATAAGGTTAACAAAGGTTTTTGTGGCTATATTAGCTTGTCAATTTTCAATAAACTTCTAATTCAGAGTGCGCCTTGTCCACTTTCCCTTCGTCTGTGTCCCTGTGTTTTTTTCGGCGCTGTTTTTCGATTGCAATGAACCAACTGGCCCAAATCTCCCCTTTCAGCGTTCTTTTGAGTTTGAACACATTTGATGTCGCCTCACCCTCACTGTTGGAATGGGGTTATTGGCCCTGGGATTCAACAGTCAGGGGTGCTACTGCGCTCGAAAGGGGTTTTGTGCTTGATTGTACGCTTACTGGCAGTAAAATATGTACATAACGAGTTACACGTAACTCGTTACTTGTACCTCGCTATTATTTAACGACCAAAGTGGTCACTTTGTTACTTCTTAAAAAAGTAACCTACATTTTCTATGTTTTGACTGACTAACCATTAAAGGTATTTAGTTATTTTTGGAGCAGCACATGTGACAACACGTTACCCCATTTGGGTTTTCCCTCAGTTCGTGCCTCTCACGTGAAGCGCGAGAGCGACGATAAAAATGTGCACGAAGTAAGACAGCATGGCCACTTTTATCGGCATCATCAGTATGCCCATGGATCGGTCTGAGAAGCGAGGCATCATTGACGACAAAATCTTTGAACGGTTACTATTACGTAAAAAAAGATACGACCCACTACAGATGGGCAAGAATGTAGCCCGTTACTTTTGAGCTGAAGTAAGACGTTCATTTTAAACTTCCGTAACTAGTTACGTACAGGACGTTCCCGAAAAAAGGGAACCGTGTTTTTTTTTTGGCTCGGGTAAATAAATTACATCGCGGGATGCTCAAACTCCGTAAGAATGTGACGTTAGCGGTTGAGAGAGACCGCAAAATTTCGGGAACAAACCGTTACCCGAACCATGAGAAAGTTGAAAAAGACGAAATTTCTTTATGAGCCGACGTCCGCCTAAACCTAACATTTTCAAAACAATAAATCACATGTTAGGCGCCTGTAACGTCTATTTCAGGAGGAAAAAAAAAAAGAAACGCTGGTCAGCAAGAAAGAAAACAATAATCCCTTTCTTGCTGACACGTGTTTTTCACTGAAATAAATACAACATGCGTCTACAATGTCAGCTAATATGTTGATGATATTAAGCTTAGCTAAACGTCGACTCGTAGAGAATTGTCGTCTTTCTGAATTATACATTTGACCCAGGTAACGTTATGTACTCAAACCTCGGTGTTCTACCCCACCGCTGGTGTCGCACAACTTACGGAGTTGGAGCTTTCTGGGAGGCCTACTTACCCGGGCAGAAAACACGGTTCGCGTTTCTTAGGGGGGTGGGGGAGGGGGTTCTGTATTCAGTTATTTTTAGAGTGGCATTCCGTTACCTGTTTTCTGTGAGTTGTACACGTCTACTTGCAGCACAGAGAATGCTAGCGTCGCCAGGTCAAGGCCACCGAAGATGCTGATGCAGTGGGCTCTAGCAAATGACAACTGAAAGGGAAAATGATGCGGTTCTGTATATGAGTAAAAACATGAGGAAGAACAGCTCAACACACAAGGACACAGGGGAGAAAAATACATACATGAGATGGCGCTGTTTTTTTTCTTTTTTTGTTGTGTATTTCTCTCATCTTGTGTTCTTGTGTTTTGCGCTGTTTTTTCATCATGAACGTTTACCAACTAGCCCAAATGTCCATTATTGTGAGGAAGAACACTTAAATCCTCTTCATTTGACCTCTAGGTTTACGAATATCGAGATTTGTTTTTTATTTTGTGCACGGAGGTTGCCGAAAACCACTTTCAAAGTACACCTGAAGACACACCTTCCCGGAGCGTGACGTCATATCCGGAGCTTTCGGAAGATCCGCACTCCGCGCGTCCTCAGTGTCTATCAAAACTATGCACGCGCACTCTTGCGATTCCAAAAACGCGAGTGTAAGCTTAAGTAAAAAATCAGCAGAACCCATCCTTTGGGAATGATTATCTACGTTAATGCGAATAGCATCAAACGGTGCGGAGTTATGCGCGTTCGTCAGGTGGCCGGCACACTCTAGATACGCCAGCCCACTCTGAGGCGATTCTAAATTTGTTGACACTTTCACAGCCCTGCGCACGATCTCCGCAGCCCAGCACGTGCGTTTGTGTCACTTAGGAAGGCGAGCAAAGCACGCGCCATACGCACAAACACTCAAAATGGTACCGACCAGACTTTCTGGCGTCTCAGCTAGTCTCAACCAACGGTACTGTAAACGGTTGTTTATATCTTTACCATAGACGCGTTACAGCGCTGTCACAGCTACCGGTGCAGCGCGCTCCATGCACGAGGGCTCATTCCGCCTTCGTGAGGCTGAGCACGGCTGCTACATCACCCTCTCCCCGAGCGCGGGAGAGGGTGAGCTAGCGGCCGTGCTCAGCCTCACGAGAGCGGAATGAGCCCTCGTGCATGGAACGCGCGCGCACCGGTAGCTGTGACAGCGCTTGCAAAGCGCGTCCTATGGTAAAGATATAAACAACCGCTTAGAGTGCGTTGAATGACTGCCTTCATAGCTCTGTGGTTAGCGCGTCTGCCTGCTGATCAAAGGGTCAACGGTTCGAATCCCAGCCGGCGCCGGTCTTTTTTATTTATTTATCGACCCGCGGCGTAAGAGGTTAGATAGCCAGATAGATAGATAGATAGATAGATACATAGACGAAAAGTGCGTGAAGTATCCAAAGAATGCTATTCGCATTAGAAATGCATTAAAAAACGTCACGACTGTTGTCAGTGCGGGGAAGTATACCTTGGCAAGCTTCTGCAATTGCACGCGCTGCCCATACGAGCTGACACGCGCTTGGAGGCAGAAAGATCCTTTTATGACTTAACGACCGGTCGGAGGTTTGTCGTGTTTCCTTGCGATTACTTACATCTTCGGGGAAAACGAACGTGAGATTCAAATTCTTGGTATACAAATACGCCGAAATTCATCTCTAACTAGTTTTTTTTTTTTTCGAATATCTTTTTAGCTTATTTTTAAGAAACGGTGGGTATGGCAAATCCCGAATATCATATCTTTACTCAGCAGACGGGCGTCATTAGTCAATGAAAGCTCTGAAAAGCGAATTGTAAGGCTAGGAGCTTGAACATAGTAAAGATGTAACTGCAAAAGAAATTTTTTTTTAAACACAGCTTAATTAGAACAATTATATATGTCAAAAAAATTTTTCCGCGAGAAAAAAAATGTTTACAGCAATATTTATTGCGTGAGACTGATTTTAGTTTCCTGCTAGTTCGTCCCTTTTAAATCGCGCGCCACAAAGTTGGGGTTCCGTGACGTTTAGCCCCAATTGGCTGCTTCCTTTTACTTTCTGTATCTAGACGAGTGTTGTTACTTTTCTATTATTTGTTTTTATTATCTTTATTTTCTTTTACGCCTATGCCCCCTGGCGGCACCTGTAGGGTGACCGGGACCTGTCAAGCTGGACTGCTCAGCTTTTTTCCCTTGTCACCCCCATTGTCGCAATAGAAATAAAACTTATTATTATTATTATTATTATTATTATACTTCTCATTGGCTAAGAGTTTGATTGACAGCTTAGATCTTGGTTGTTAAACCTTTGTTATATGTTGCAACTTCCTTTTGACCGGCATATTTTTACTTTTAAAGAACAGCCCATGTAATGAGAGTTAATATTTTTTACAAAAGGCTTACAAGACGGGAACTTCCGTTTGGATTCCTAGCATAACAAACAAAAGCTTCGCCATTCTTTCATGGCCGCCGATGTTTCTGCTCCCACCTGTCTCGCCTACCTCGACTATTTGTTTCGCCGAAGTGATCATCAGTGTTTCGTGTTGACCCAGGTGCTTGAGTGATACTTGCTGAAGTGAAGTAGTGTGTGTACAGCAGCTGTCACCAGTGTTGGTGATAGGAAGCGACGCGGGGTTTCGGCCTTCAAAGCGCGGTTTGTTACTTTAGTTTTCGGCTTTGCTTTGATGGCGTGCTTTTTTTTTTTCTTGCGCGTGCAAATGCCGGTTTTTTGGAGATGTCGGCTCCTGTAAAAGTGGCACCGCTGCTATGTGCCGCGAAATCAGTGATCGCGACTGCGAGCCTTCCAGCAACATGTCGTCCCGAAAGATCACAATGCTATTTGGCTGCAGGCAATCGGGAGTTCGCGTAGCGACAAACGAGTCCAGGTTTGTTCTTGTCAGCTTCGCTCCAGAGGCCTTCGGAAATTCGCACTGGGTGCACCGAACGTCCGCGATTGAGACACAGCTGTTACGTGAAAAACCTGGCACAGCCAGGTTATTACGTAAGAGCTGTCTGCAGAAGCCTTCGGACGTCCGAATTCTGCTTTAGACGACATATTTTTTTTCTCGGCTTCCCAACCATCTTATCTAAAGTTGTTTGAATTGAATGTGCACTGTTATCGTAAATCTTGGCTTGTGATTACGCCTTTTTGGATCATCTTATTCGCTTTGCTGGAGAGACGCAAATGACGGGCATAACAAAATCGTTTACATATTCTGCATACCTCGCAAAAGAACTTCACCAGTTATCTTGCGAAACATGGAGTCCGCACCGTCCTGACTTCCCAATCTTTTACCTGCTTTAGAGCAGTTTGTACCTGCTAGTAAGTATGCCTACTGAAAAAGGACATTAGGCAGTGAAAGAGAGGAAAGAGACATTGTTCGGAAAGCTCGGTCACCCTCGCCGATTTCTCAACTCTCAAGTGATAGTACCATAATAAATGCACCAACGCCTTCTCCCAAAATACAAAAAAAGCATTATGTTTACTACGTAAAAAATGGTCTCAGTTCATGCATCTGTGGGCAGGTAAGCAATTTTCCAAAATTTATTCTCACCGCATGATGAGCGCTAAAAACTCGCACGAGATTTACAGGAAAATATAGGTGGTGACTTAAGTTTCCCTGAAATTTTGTATAACCGGTCATTTGCAGGACCGAATCCTTTACTCGAGCGGTGTGCGTCGTTGTGCAAACACGTCGCTGTGCAAACGCAGTCTAACAAACAAGCATAAAAACGGCAGATTTAGGACAATTTGGAGTCCATCGTTTAATTAAAACTACGTAATTTTCTTGAAAACGCCCTGCCGCTTTTTACTCACGGTATGCGTCGAGAATCTTTCACATTTTCAAACGAAACGAAGGAACATTTACTTTTAAAGACGTTCGCTGCCAAAGCTCGCAGCGTCATATCGGACCAGCTGGACCGGATCAACTGACGACGACGGGACTGAACCCGTTGAACGTCAACGCCACAACAATCAATTTGCGCGCTGTGTTAGTGTGGGTCCTTGTTGCATAAAGCCTCGAGGTGTCGCACCAAACAGAACGAGATCGCCGAAGTCAACACAGCGCTGTCGTGGACGTTGGCTTGTGGTTGCGCACTCGTGGACCCCGTGACTCCCTTCGCTTTCAAAACACACACAATGATTACGAATGATACTTCCCGTCTTCCGGGAAAATCTTAGGGGCACTTCTCAGGTCACGTCTTCGTATACATGTGCACGCAAACCGCGGAGGCGTCTGGCGTCCCGTCAAACCAAAACAATACCGGTGCCATTTTGAACGTGCGTTGTTCCAAGACTTTCGCCGACCAAACAAATAAAACGAAAGCAAACCGGCTCTAGCTCTCAGCGTACATCGACCGCACCTTCCTCCTCTTCCCCCCTCGATCCGCGGCCGGAAGTAAAGACGCTGCGTAATCCGCAGCCAAGTCAATCCAAGAGAATCCAAGAGTGGTGGCAGGGCGTACTTCTCCTGCGCGCGGGTTGAAAGAGCGGGAGTTTCAAATGTGGAGAGGTTGTGACTCCGACTAAATTACGTCCTGTAATGTAAATATTGCTAAAAAAAAATGTTTTTGAGGAAGATTTGTTTTGTGACATGCTTTTCCCAACTAGGCTGTTTAAAAAAACACTTTTTTTTCTTTGCAGTTACCCTTTAAGCCCATTCCTCCGTCTCTCGAGTGTCAGTCACTCTGAGTAGCTCTCGTACTGGAATCAACATGTGAAGTTAAAGGGGCGGTGCAACGATATTCAATTCCAACGTATTTCTTACTCTACACAAGTTTACTGGCACGAGCGGGACATGAGTACACTCACACGCAACACCACTGTCCAAGAAACTTGTTTGTTGCGGTGTAATTTCAAGGATAAAAGCGAGCGTCTTAGTTCAGTCTCTCCTTCGCAAAACTTGACGACGTAACGTGCGGGTCGCATTGTCGGCATAGTCCCCAGTGACGATATCTGAATGTGGCTCGTAAATTGCATCCGAGCATTGCGTGAGCACTCGATTTGGGATGGTTATAATCAATAGCTCGAAAAGCATTCGGGTAGTGGCTCTTGTTCAATCGCGACATTGACGACAATAGCCGAACCCTGACAACGTCTGGAACTCAGCGCGCGTCCTCTGCTTTGCCCCAGCCTCAGAGCGTGGCTATGATCAACACTGGCGGCATATAATTGTCTCCAGATCACGGCCGCTTGTTCTGACTGTGAGTTGAGAGGTGAACGCTGCTCGTTTTTCCCTATTTCTTTCTGCGACGCTTATTGCGTGGAGGAAACGAGGGAGGCGTGTTTCGTTGGTCATAAACGTAAGGGATTCGTTCTAAGCGGTATTCGCACACATTAAAAAGGCCTTTAAGAGCTCGCGCTCATAACCGAGTCTGGGTACGAGCAAGTTAGTGACCTCCTGTAATGGTACCAAAATTCACTTCATAATCCGTCAGAAAACCGTTATATAGGTAACGGCGGTTCGAAGTGCTAAATGCGCCACTTGAGGCCAATAACGATGGGTAGATCTATTAATTACGTTCTCTACCCCACTACGGATCAACTTAATAAAATGACTTTTTGCTTTATCTTATTTATCGGGCACTACTGCCGTACGTGAAGCGGCTAATTAAATATCGTACAAAATACTACAATAAAATATACCGCTATTCTAGCTTTCTTCATCGTCCTTACCTATCCTCCTTATCTAACGTGCTCTCTCCATCGTGCTTACCTAACGCATTCTGTGTGCGCATGGTCAACATTGAAGACCGAACTTTTTTTTCAGCTCTTTGCGGGAAACCCCAGAAGCCTATTAAAAGCTAATTGAGCTAGTAATTGTTAATTGAGAGCCCCTGTATTACAGAAAGCTTTTTTTTTGTCTTTCTAATTTGAGTGTTCTTTCTTCGATCGTTCCAAAAGCCCCCCCCCCTCTAATTCAACTTGAGTCAGTTCTATTCGGGAATCGAAATTATAATTACCTACGCTCTCATGAAAAGTACAAAGTACTTCAACGTAAAACGTTGATCGGACGACTAAATTTGGGAAGCCGGGCCATATAATTTCCGTTGCAAAGCTTCTAAGCGTGTGGTAAACGTTAAACGCTGCCAGAGTGTGCGTATACTGGTGTGGATAGACGCCCACATTGAGCGAGACTATGCGGACAGAAACAGAGGGAGAGGAGGAGATGAGAGCGCGTGGGTAGGTTAGAACACCGAGTTCTAGGTTGGAATGATTAGTGAATAGACGCAAAGCTAGCTGCTTTTTTCTCTACCTACTCTTCGAACTCGTTTGAACACGGAACGCTGGCGTCCGGCGTTTGACACGAGGGACTACTTGGTGACAGAATGAGAACGTTTTTAGGCTGGCAGGATGAGAACAGAAGTGGGTTGGTGAGGTAAGGTGGATGGGAACAGGAGTGATAAGATGAGAACAGAATTATAAATTTAGCCTGCCGTTCTTGTGATGTCAGTGACAATATCCGCCTCAAGGAAAGTACGATCTCCATAAATAAGCATGTTTCGGATTTCACAAGAGTCACGGACGTTACACTTGAGTAGGTTCCATTTTCAATACTGCTCATGATACGTGAGCAGTATTGAAAATCAACCTGCAATTGTAATTTAAAGTGGAATCGAAAGTGGGTTGGTTAATAGGTGAACGGGAGGAAAGGAAAGGAATGGGGGTTACCTGAAGGAGTAATTCTTTATTTAGGTGGCTACTGAATGCCGTCCGTCTCTTCCTTGTGTCTAGTTCCGAGAACTAGTTCAAGAAAACTGTAGGTTCTAACCAAAATTTAAAAAAAGTAACTGTTGGGGGATGGAGCGAGTAGTAGGGCGAAAGCCGTCCCCTTGTTCGGAGAGCGGCAAAAAGTAGTGCGTTTGCAAATGGCACGTCGGCGAACGTCACCGGTCAGGCCACTCAGGCGACGCCCAGCAACGCTTGGTCTGCACGCGGGGTGAAACGTTCGGTTCGTTTTTGTATAACTCGCAGACGTCTAATCAAGGTACGCGCGGTGAAGTCTCAGGTGAAACGTACCTGCCTGGGTGCCGGTTGGAAGCCACGTAGAGTTAATATAACAATCCAGATGGAAAGGTACCGTGCATTGGAACCGTTTGGGAAGGGCAGGACATAGACGCGGAGGTCGGAACTTCCTGTTGGCGGTCCCGATGGGCCCAGATCATGAGCGACGCTTTAATATGCACAGAGAAGCAGCAAAACGTCACCTGTAAAATTTGTACCTAGTTGTTTTGTTTCCTTTCCCATTTAAGGCTTCTTTGCAGGAAAACACCGGAATCGCGCATTGTGTGAAACTAGATTAAGGTGACAAACGCTCGAGCAACTTCCACTCGTCACGACCAAACGAACGCGTCCAACGTTTCGTCCGCTTTCTTTCTCCGCTCTTCGGTCGCTCTCTCTTTCCGTCTTCCTCTCGGTACTGCCAACGTCAGTGGCCAGGATTTGCCGCGTTCTGCTCCCTTTGTAACCCCCTATTGTAGACCGATGTTCATTTCGCCTTGAAGGATTTACTGGTTTTGCCAAAGCGGTCATGGGAGGCTGCTTTGCGTTCTCCATTCTTTTAGAACGAGGGATTGATACCTGTTCCACATGCTTAAGTAAGCGCATTACTCTCGCTGTCTTCAGAAAACAGGGCAAGGCTACAGTTACTTGGCGGTACTGTATATAAACGTCAGTCGATCATGGCACCATTTTTTTCACGATGGACCACTGCAGGTCAGAAACTACCGTGATTCGACAAAAATAACGATAGCTGTAATACGCAAAGGCTAAAACATATGTGACTGTTTCAGGACTCTGAAAATTACAAAAGCTTCTGGTGAAGCATTTTTCTCTATAAGCATAAATGTAAAAAGCAATTGGTTTTACTCTTTTTAAATTGTGTTGAGTTCCCCTCCTAAAAACACAAAAGTAAAATTTAGCGCAGCTGTTTCTTTCGTTTCCTTTTAAGGAAAACATGTCACTTGAAATGCATTTTTTTCCTATTTGCTTTGTTAAATTGATTGATCGCTTTCCTTCTCAAGGAAAACCAGTACAAATGAAAAAAAAAGAAGATAATTAATGGAGAATTTGGGTGGTCAATCGCCGGCAGCTTGTTTTGCCGGAAAACCAGCAATAGTGTTCCGTGGTCAGTTTCCAGCTGCGCGCACCGGTCGGGTGGTGGTGGTTCAGCAAGTATCAGAAACTTTCCGGCTCTTTTCCGCCCGAGCCCCGAACGGACGGACGAGCGGGCGTCAAACTGGATCCGATGTCGTCACCCCCGATATTGGAAAGGAGGTCAATGGGAAAAAAATAAAAAAAGCGACAGAATAAGACTGATTTGAAGTCACTTCAGCAGCCAATACTCGATTTAACCCAAGCCGTTGGGACAATACCACAAGGCAAGTGGAGATCATGGCTGACGGCGGCTACGGCGGCGACACCCTCTGAGTGATGCCTTGCGGGCAAGCGGCGAAGTAAACTGCCACCGTGTGGCGTTTCATGTTCAAGTGCTGAGGGTCACGTGGTGTGCCGCTGGAGCGTTTCTGCTTGCCGGTGCCACCAGCTTGGTCTTGCCGCCGATTGATCACCCGAATTTGCCAAAAGATTGCGAGTTTTGTTCAATAAAACTATGAATTATTAATTTATTACGCATATACAAGGAACGCGACGTTAGAAGAATCGAGGTCAAGTGTCTTCAAAGGTACTGAGCAGGTTCCAATAAAATCGAATAAACACTGCCGAAAATTGTGTTATATAAAGAGTTTTTATTGTTCTCAAACTCATTGGAGCTTGGGGGCCATAATTGTGACTTCCAAAAGGTCAAGGGCCGATGTAATTGGGGGGGGGGGAGGGGTTATTTCAGGTGAAAGGGAAATTAGCTCTGGCGATCCACGTTGCGAAGAAGCTTTCTCTACTAGAAATCCTAAGATATCGACTTCGTACTCTATGCTACTTCTGAACTCGCCGTTTTGCGAGGACATATTTAGTTTTGAATGTTTTTATGTGACTACTATGGTAAATAAATACCTGATATGGAAAGAAAAATATGAAAGACGTTGACCATTCTTTGTAATGCCGAATTAGAGCGCAGCTCTTAAGGAGGAGGAGGGGTGGGTATACCCCTCCTCCCCCTCCCCTCCTCCTCTTCCGCCCGACAAATTTAGGGGGAAATATTTTTTTCAAGTTTAGCGGGAAAAGTTTTCGCTGAATTTAGCGGGGAAAATGTTCCGCTAAATTTTGCGGTGAATTTTTCTCCCATAGATATAGCGGGGGAGGTTTTTCCGCTAAATTTAGCTGGAATACTTTTCCGCTAAATCTAGCACGGAAATGTTTCCGCTAAAGTTTGTCGTCAAATTTTCACGCAAAATTTAGCGGGAATTTTTTCCGCTACATTTAGCGTGGAAATTTGTCGGCTAAGTTTAGAGGGAAAAATATTTCCGCTAAAGATAGCGGAGAAAATTTTTCGCTAAATTCAGGGAAATATTTCCGCTACATGACGCTAAACAAACCTGTCGGAGACGCGTTTCAGTAACCGTAGCAGTATGAATGCGCACAAAGTACTCGTCGTTCCGCAACGACGTTGTTGGATGTGACAAATAATCCTTACACTATTCTCACGGGTTGCCAATCCCGGCCCATTCTCACGCACGCCCAATAGAGACCAGAAGACAATGTCTAATTTCCGCAATGTTGCGAGCGCTTCAAATCGCAGCGCACTTTTCATTTCTCAAACATTTTCTTCCTTGCTTAAATTTTTTTCAGCGACTACTGTATTGTCAAACATTTACGATTGGTTAAACAGTTGAATATGTTTCTCTGCGTACGACGCGTAAGTAAAGTATACACCTACGGTAACTAACAAGGTGAGACGGGTAGGGAGGAGACACAATTGTCTTGTCTCCAAAGTAAGTTTTTTATCCAGACATGTACACATTATCCCCAAAAAAGTAACTAACTACCATCACTCGTCACTTGCTCAGAAAGTAGCTAAATACGTTAGTTGGTACCCATTCCCAAAAGCAATGCGTTCTTTGCCTCCAGAAATAGCAAGTTACTTTTCTCGTTAGTTTGACGACCAAATACACAACTGCTTTTGTTTCATGGAATATTGTTTTCTTTTCGGTAGTAGTTTTAAGCAGCAGCTGCCTCTTGAAGTTACTTATTAGTTATGCTTCCCCGCTTCATTGAGAATACATCTCGGGCGACGCTGAAAAGTAGTTACTGACACGATCGAATGAACGGCGGCGTTGTGCTTCAGGAAAAGCTGACGAATCTGGGATTCCCTCCTCCCTGTCTCTCTCTTTTGTTCTATCTGCTTCTAATGTTCTAAGATCACATTGAGTTCTGTGTCATCCCGCGTTGGTGACCTCCGGGTTTTACACTCTGTATGCGCACGATTCTAGAAGGTTCAACCAACGAACCTTCTTGTGTTCTGCGGGTGAAGGACATTCTCAGCTGTAGAGTTGAACTGGCGTGTTCAGCGATAAACGTCTCTATACTGTCGTACTGTTTAGCTGTTTTTCCGGTTGCCCGTGTGTCCTTGTCACAAGCGACGCATACTCAGGTTTCAATTAAAACGAAGTTGATTGAAACGTTGTCGTACACGATGCTCCTCAAAAGTAACGAAATACCGTTACTCGTTACTTGGCCTCAAAAGTTACCAAGTATGTTACACGTTCCTTTGTTTAAAAAAGTAACTAAATACGTTACTCGTTACCGAAAAAGTAACTAGGCAGAAGTTGCTTATTACTAGTAACGCGTTACATACTACAATGTCTGTCCCTTCTTTCCTTTGGGCGTCTGGTGCACCTCGAGTGCACGCACGCAGCCAAAGCACAGCGGAAGGCATGAAGCGCTTGCCTGGATGCCGAGTTTCCAAATACACGCCCTGCCCTTCTCACTTTGTCAGTGACTATAGTAAATACTTTTCGTGCAGCAGTACATACTGCTTTCAAGTTGGTGATTGCGAGTGTACCTCGTTAAACGCACGTAGATAAAAACCAGCGGTTGAAACAGGGGCATAGAGCAAACCTAATTGCGAAGATAGAGATCGCTCGTCCTCCTGTGTTCGCTACACGGACGTGTTTACAACGTCGCTAAACTGAGGTCACGTCCACCGTGCCTCGCCCATTCTCTTTTGGAAAGGTACTCCACCCTCTGTCCTTTCCCACTCGAACCTAGTGCTTGGCAAAAGCCCTTTGTTCAAATCCTGCCTTGCTATTGGTCCAGCACGTTGAAACGCAATTAGGCCGACTCAAAACAAGGGCAGCTACGTCACAAACTTCGGAGGTTTCTATGGGCTGCGCTGAATGTCAGCTTTTACCCGTGGTTCACGTTGCATTTCGAACCGAGTAGAGACGCGTTAGGCGTGGCAGTCACGTCTCGTCTGTCTCTGCCCGTGCGTGATCGGCGCGTGTCGTAGCCGAAAGCCGCATTGGCGCGAGGAGCGTCGAAAAAGCGCTCACCATAAAGGAGAGCTGCCGGCGTTGTTTGGACACGAAGAAAGTAAAACGTGACACACTTTCTGTCAAAACACAGAAATCCGGACGTGCTATCATTCGATTCAGCTAACGCAAAGCCGCATTGCTCAACTGCCTACGGAATGAGACTTAAATTGGAAATTGATTTTAAGTTGTCTCAATGATGATTTAGGGCAAGTGGGCATTGCAATACGCCTTGCATCGGGCTCCGGACGGGTTACATAGTCCGAATTCATCGCGCTCAATGAAAATTCAAAAACTTTATCAGCAACACATATTTAGCCATGAGGGAAAGCTTACAATATGACACAAAAAAGAGAGTTTTTACTTAAGAATTACGCAAGTACATGGACGGGATCGAAGGATATTGTTTTCCTCAATTCTTCTTGGTGACCCCGTTTCCTTGTTATATTTTGCCAATGTAATTCTGCTGTCAAGATTGGAAGTACTTATACGTGTCTTTTAGAAGAAGTGTGTAATTATCAGTTGGAGAAGTTATCCGCCTTATCTCAGCTGGCAAGTAACGCAAAAAGCTATAATTTTGTGACGTTGTTCTGTTTATCCCTAGCAGGTTGTGAAAATTGAACACACGACGTTATCCGTTGTACTACCTGGAGGTCAAATATTTATTCATGACCTGGCAAACAAAACGTGAGGGGAAAAAGGTACGATTCTGGAAAGTAAGTAATCAAAGCGAAAGATCCGAAGTAGTCAAAAAGTATTAATTAAGCTGCTGGAGGATGAATAAACACGTTTGCCAATAACGGATTCTGTGCGCTGCCATTTTGGGCGATGTTGGCGCCGTGTAACGTTTGCGCTATTTTGGGTGTGCTACGCGCCACGTCATTGGGATGCGCCAATGCGGACCAACCACGAAGTGGACTAGCCATGACGAGTTCTCTCACGTGTGGACATGTAGAAGAAAAAGACGTTGACACAGCCAAAAGTGCACGGAAGGCTGGGCCCGACAATGGATTGCAGGGCTTGGCTTCGGAGAAGAGGTGTTTTATTTGGGCGTGCAGCTTGTCATGTCCTTCTTGCGGGTAAGCAATATGCACTCGATCCCCAAGGTGTCAGGGCGACGAGCACCTCGCTTATGGCCGGTGACAGATCAAGAACAAAGTGGAAGCTCCTCGCACCCCTTTCCACTTCAGCGGAGCGAACGGTGGAGAAGGAGGTCGCCTCCTCTCCGCGTTCGCACTACTGAAAGTGGAACAGAGGTGGGAGGAGCTTCCACTTCGTTCTTGACCTGTCACCAACCGCAGGTACTATTTGCCATTGCGGATGAACACTGCGCTGGTGGCAATCATAGTGTGGAAGAACTTCTGGAGCCCTCCGATATGCGCTTGGAGACATTAGATATTTTTTTCTAATTTTTCGGTGTGTTACTGAATTGGCAGCGATCCGCACTGGCTGGAGAGTAGGTTCGCCTCACCTCAGCGTTTGGTTTGAGTTTAAGCCTGAGGTCCCACTTGGAAATGTGTATACTTTGCAGTTGAGATAACTACTGTTGACAATCCCAGCTTTCGGCGATAAAAGCGAAATAAAAAATATATACAGTCAAACCCGTTTATAACGAACAGCAGGAAACGCTACGTTCAGTTATTTATTTATTTATTTCAGTTTACCCCGCAGCGCCAGAGGCATTATAGCAGGGGAGGGGGGATAGTACATTTGCGTATAAGATGACATGGTACTTGCGTACACAATGTACAAATAAGCAAAAACACAAGCTCACAGGTGAATATACACTTGCACAGTATCAGCCAAACACGAAGACACAAAAAAAAAAACGTTTGAGTGTCACAAAAAGAGGCACGAGCCCCTCCACTCACATCAACCACAATAGAAAAAAAGAAGCACAGAAATCAATAACATTACAAAAAAAGAAAAAGCGCAAAACAGTGCAATACAGTGCTACCCACAGAACCCGGCACATTTTCCACAAGAGAAGGTAAACGTAGGGGAGATATTATATTCTCTTCAGTCATGACAGCCTGCCCAACCATCGCGCGGCAGTCTGTCGTAAAAAGGAGACTCGGACACGATGGAAACAGTTTCGTCAGAAAGTTCATTCCACTCTTTTATGGTGTTAGGAAAAAATGAATATTTAAAAATGTTGGTTCGGGCTGTGTATCCTCTTATTTTCTTAGAGTGGTCCAATCTTCGAGAGATGAAGTGAGGTGGTTGTATGAACTTCGGTTTACTAATACCCGTACGATCATGATATATTGCATGAAGAAACTTCAAGCGCAGTCGTCTTCTTCTTGAGCATAGTGGTTCCCATTCTAATTGTTTTTTAAGAGCAGTAACACTTTCTCTGTAGTTATAATTTCCTGTAACAAATCGAGCTGCTCTGTTCTGAACTTGCTCCAGTTTGTTTGCGAGACAGCGCTCTTTTGGGTCCCACAAAACACTGGCGTACTCTAGGATTGGTCTTACGTTAGAATTATACAGGGTTGCTTTTACATTCCGGGGACATTTGTTAAAGTTCCGTCTTAGAAAATTTATCATGCGGTTTGCTTTAGCCGTGATGAAGTCTATGTGTGAGCTCCAAGAAAGACTGGGAGTGAAGTGGACGCCGAGATACTTTACTGCTTCAACCTTTTCTAGCGGAACATCGGTAATCATGTATGAGAAATTAACTGGTTGACGTTTCCTAGTGAAAGTCATCAGGTTACATTTGTTAATATTTAACTTCATTTTCCATTGAGCACACCATCTTGAAATGCGATCAATGTCCTCTTGCAGCACCAGGCAATCTGCCTCCGACTTGATGCCACTGTATAGGACACAGTCGTCCGCATATAGACGAATGTTTGATCTAATTTCTGCAGAAATATCATTTATAAATATTAAGAATAAGAGCGGTCCTAACACGGACCCCTGGGGGACGCCCGACGTTACATCTAAGTAAGTTGACGTTACTCCGTTAATCAATACTGCTTGTTTTCTATTTGTTAAATAGTCGGTAAGCCAGTTAAGAACAACGTCTGGAACGTTCAATAATTTCACTTTTTGCAAAATTAATTTGTGAGGGACCATGTCAAATGCTTTCTGGAAATCCAGAAAGATGCAGTCTACCTGTACACTTTTATCAAACGAATAAGCGATATCGTGATAGAATTCTACTAATTGAGTGTCACATGAAAAACCACTTCTGAATCCGTGCTGATTGGGAATTAAAAATTATTTCTGTCAAGATGTTTCGCAAGGCTACTGTAAACTATATGTTCTAATATTTTTGAGCATACACACAGTAAGGAAATAGGTCTATAGTTTTCTACTTTGTTTCTTTTCCCGCCTTTGTGAGCCGGCACAACATGGGCTGTTTTCCATTCCTTGGGCAGGCTGCCAGAGGACAAAGACCTATCAAATAACACGTGCAAGAAAAATGACAAAATTCCAGAACACTCTTTTAGTACGCGGCAAGGCATTCCGTCCGGTCCGGTAGCTTTGTTTTCATTCAAGCCATTTATCGATATAGCAACTAATTTTATATAGCAAAAACCATTTACAACGAACTTCTACGATGCGTTCGTTGTAAGGCGAGACCTTCTCTTTCTTTCTCATCTCTTCACTTCCGCCTTGTGCGGAAGTGAAAGTTTTTCACTTCCGCACACGCACAAGCACGGGAAAGATCGTTTGTTTGCATGCGTGCAGAGTTTTTTTTTTTTTAGCTTATATTTCCTTCCGAATCGCTTCTCTTCGTAGTCAAACGTTTTGGGATGAAAAAGTTTTTTTTTTGTGTGTGCGTGCGTGCAGAGTGTATTTTTTAGCTTTCTGCCTTTCTGAATCGCTTCTCTTCGCTCAATTTTATTTGCAACTTGAGTTTTTGGAATTTTATTTCTTTCCTACTTTTTTGGGAGGGGACAAGCTTGAAGACGATTGTTTGCGCGTTTTTGGAAGCCTTTCCGGGGAAAAAGTTTGATATAGCCAATATGTTGTTCGTTATAAAGTACATTTTACATGCCTTTCTATTTAAATTTTTTGTGAGTTCGATATGGACAATAATTCGCTGTACGTGGGTTCGTTCTAAACGGGCTTCAGCTGTATGTGGTAAAATAACTTGGAATATAAAGGCAAACAAATATATGTACTGCGTAATAAACTCTCAATATTCAGGTGCCTGCAAAAAACACACCCATACATGTTAATCTCAAAGCCAGAACATCAATCTAGGTTCTTGATGTAGAGCATCTGGTATGTTGTGGTTATCAAGTATCTAAACCCAACCCGACTGGGCGGAAAAAAAAATCAAAATAATAAAGTAGAAAAAACAAACGTTATAGGAAGAACCCAAGTAGGGAGTGCTACACTAAACAACAACAAACAAAGCCATGATAACCAGCCTAAATAAGCCTAAATCAAAGAATGATCCCAGGATCACGTGAAAGAAGCGATTAGACAGTGATCTACAGCGCGTAAACAAACGCTTTTAAGGCAGTTTAGACGGCCCGCGAAAATTGGTTTCTCAACGTACTGCGCTTCAATTTATTACAGAGGCAATACAATCAGGTAGTAAAAGTTTACAGCAAAAAATCAAAAATACACTCTGCCCTGTAAAAAAAGAAAATAATGAAACCTGCTCTGGACAATTTAGCCGTCACTTCGCAGACGATGCACGCGCAATGAGAAGTGCTGCCGGAAGATGGCATATGTAAAGTCCCTTGATAAAGACGTTTTTTGCCAGTACCGCCGCCAACCATTGCTGCGGAAACGCGCGAGACACGTGCCACAAGCGGGCGCTCCGCCGCCATTCGGCCTCAAGGGCGCGCTCATTTCAGTGCTGCGCCGCCATTTAGTCCGCTAGGGGTCGGAGACATCGGGACTCGCTCGTGCAATTTCGCTGCGCATTTGACGCTGCTTGAGAGACAAACGCCAATATATCGAGGGGCTTTAGGCATATGCCGCGTCTAACGACGCCGACCGAGACGGGTTACAATATCAGACGATCCCGCAGGAATACCGAAATCGGCCGGACCTCTCTCGACACGGCATACATACACCATCTGTCGGAGGCACTTTTCACTACGCGTGCGTTGTCTGCGACGTGGCGGCATAGACTGCCGTGAAAGGTTTCTATTGTTGTCTTTTTAAGCAAGGTAAATTCATTCTTCGTATTTTTTGTAACCTGTAGACTTCTACCACCTGCTCGCACCTCTGTGGCTCATAGCAGGGAGATACTTTGAGGAACCAATTTTTGCGGGCAGTCTAATATACCTTAAGCGCGTTACTTTACATGCTGTATATGTAAAAGCCTACCGACAAATATCTCCTCATCCCTAGAACATTTACAACATATCTCCTTCTGAGCGTTGCCTTTTTTTTTTTACTAGGCTGTGTAAGACGTTCATTGCATGCGCAGTAACTCCAGTTCCAATACGAGACGCCGCGTAGGCGTCCACAACCCTATGATTCAGCATTTCCCGTCTGGGTGATCGCCGCTGAAGGAGTCGGCAAGTATCGTGGTCAATGTTGTAGTTAGTGACCTCGAAACGCAAGATCATCTTGATATAGGTATACTCCAGTCCGACATCAACTTTGTGTCCCGATGGTGCGACCCGGGGGTCTATAAAACTAACACCACCATAAACGCAAGCACACACGTAGGTGCGTTTTGCCAGTCTCACCACAGTCATGATTACTTTCGCAGTCAAAGCCTATTCTAGAGTTTGTAGCTTCGTAGAACATATCTCTGGGTGATGGACGAAGACAGCACAAGTCATTGACATGGGGAAAACACGACCACATCTTTAACTAAGAAAGATGTGGTTGTGTTGTCCAGTGTTGATTGTTTAATTTTTCTTTCTTCATCCATCACTTGAACCGACGCGCTCTTCTCCCAAGCATATCTTCTGAACGCACGTAACTTCTAACCTCTCACCAGAAAACCCATATTCAGTACATAACCGCTAATGCTAATCGAATGTCAAGTTACCTCCAAACGTATTATATTCACGCCTCGTTTTCACCCAAGGTAATTATTTATGAGATGCTACTTCCTCCTAAGTTGATGTGCATCTTCTGTCTGGTATCTCGAGCTAGATACTCTACTTCTTTCATTGGAAGCCATCAAAACAAATTTGCTGGTTTTATTCTCAGAAACTACCACTGCGCTACAACCGTCACCACTGTAAGGACAACACTGGGGTTGCCACCCTTGTTCTTCCGCCGAATAGGTACTGACATTTTTTTTTATTAAATTTATTTTTTATAATTTTCTATTCCGCAACCAAGTGACCCCCCCCCCCCCCCCGCCCTCCCCTTCCCCCTGTTTATGTTTCCTCTAGTGTCGATCATAAGCAAGGTCGCCCCTCAAGTTCGATGACGGCAACGTTTCATTCATTTTCGTCCCCCGTACATCCCAGTAGTAGAACCACCTTTCCGGGACAATGGTTTCCATCGCAGACTCGCTGCAATTAATTGTAATATTCTTTCTGATTGTGCGTAAACTCTCATTTTATTTTTGTTGTCGTGATTTAATTTTCTTCTCACTTCCTCTCTAATGCGTTCGTACTCCGAGTAAACGATAGATAAATAAATAAAATAAATTAAATTCCAAATAAAATACCTGGAGGGCGCTCAAACTTCGCCTCTAAAGTGGAACGCGATAGCCTTATCAAGCCCCATACCCTTAAAGCCTTCTCATTCGCTTCCCATGCTCTTCCTGCCAGTGAGCAGGAAGTTCGGCATGCAAGGCCTATAGACGGTAATTGTCTGGCTCGCAACACAAGGATCGACAATTCGAATCCCTCTTAAATATGTTTTAAACGTTTAGTTAAAGAGGCCCCGCAAGGACTTTTATACTGGTTTTTATCTGCACGAACCTGAGCGCACTGAACGTAGAAAATTAATGAACACTTTTCTTTTCTCGAATTTCGCTTTATTTTAGAAGTTATACGCAAATTAAAATTACAAAACAAAGCAAAAAATAACCTACTTCATGACGTCCTTAGCCACTTGAGTAGGCCGTGAACTAGAGCGAGGACTGGTGAGCTCAGCGAGCGCTTCACGACTGCCGCACTCCGTGTCGACGGCTCGAGAGGCGCCACTAAAGTAGGTGCTGGATAGGCTGTATGAAGCGAGCGGCCAGGGCGGCTCGCATTGCATTTTCTGCGTGATTAAACTACTAATTCGGCAGGACACTTCATTGGCCACAAACGACAACAAACACGGGGTAAAGATCAGTCAGAACGGCAGCCACCTCGCGCTGGCATACCGCCAAACCTTATCGCCAAAGCAGCCGAAGGCCTTCGGAACGCTCGGAACCGGTCGGATCCTCGACCGCAGTCCCGCCGCGTACATCCGGGACCTTTTACTCGCCGCTCATCGGTGCCTGATCCCACTACCCCTTTCTGGTATGCGCCGCCTTTTCCACCGCTTGGTGGCGGGTATGTCGACGGCTCATTTCTCGTTTCCGTACTTTATAAACTGCATTTGTTTCTTTTCTGGAATACTGAACAAAAAGTACTGTCATAAATTATTGAAACGGTTCGCGCCACTTATATTTTGTATTTCTACTAAAAAAATTGCGGTGGCTTAGCTCGGCTATGCCAGGATATACGTAGCGTGAGCTTATGCGCACAAAATGAGAGGCGCTATCAAGTGGCTCCGGTGCAGCGTCAGACTTGGCTACTGCGCAACCGGAGGCGGACAGCTGGGCACGCGGCGGCGCCAGTGCGTCCGCCGCGGCTATGACGTCTCGAATGCGAAGACCGGCGAGGCGCGCGCGGTGGCGCGGAGCCCGCGGTGGTGGCGGCTCCGGCACGCCAGCTGTGCGCCGTGTGACGTCACTGCTCCTCGCGCTTGCGCAGACCGGCGAGCGCGCGCGGTGGTGGCGGAGCCCGCGGCGACGGCGGCTCCGCCCCGCCAGCTGTGCGCCGTGTGACGTCACTGTTCCTCGCGCTTGCGCAGCACGGAGCACGGCTCATTATGAGAGCCACGCGAAACTGCTCAACCTCGGCCAGTGTAGCTCACGCTACAAAAAAGTCTTTAGCGGCTCTGACCAGTAGTAAGGCCATGACCAAAAACGTCACATATCGCGTGCTTTCAAGACTGCGGGTCGGCCTCGTAGGTGGATTAGGTTTCCGCGTCGTTCGGTTAAAGTATGACACACTGATATTGAGTTATTCTCTACGTGCCCGCTGGCTTGCCCGAATCCCAAGAAACGTGGAAACCTCAAAAAAGATAGACGCTTAAATAGGATTGCAGGGCCCCTTTAAGGCGAATGAATTACTTTATAAAGTGAAATCATTTGAGACATGCGGCGACATTTAATTCGCATTACACGTCATGTTTTTCAATAAACTGTATTCTATGCGTGGCGGCACGTTTCACGTGAGCGTCATGGATTTTTTTAGATTCCCTCGATTTTCTCGTCGCGACGCCACCGACGCCGGCGTTTCTGCGACACAGAGCTCCTTATCGCTCTCGCGTTAAACAGAGGAGAGCAAGAGACACCCTTTGTGCACACTGGACGGGGCCATAAAGGGTTTCCCAATCAGTCCGACCACAGCCAACGCTAACCGCCCGATGTGTTTAATTGATCAGCGCCCAAAAGTGCATTGTCAAGGCGTTCGGCGTTCGTCGCCTCAGTGCGTTTACTATCGCCGACCGAGCCAATCACGTGCTCCGTGAATGTGCCCCGATTCCGCGCTTTCTTCCGTCCGTGATTGGGTTAGCTGGTAATAACGTACACTCTAAGAAATGCCTGCGCTTCTACTTACCCGAAAAACACCCAAAGAGTCAATCTCTGCAATCTACGAAATCTGCTCAGCGAATGATGAGGCGGAACATCCGTTTAGAGCTAAAAATAAAGTGTAAACAGATGTTCCGCCTCATCGTTCGCTGAGCTGATGTCATAGATCGCAGAGATTAGATCTTCGAGCGTTTTGCGGGTAACTACACGCAAAGGCATATCCTGGAGTGCAGCCACAAAGACCACGAGCGTTCTGCCGATTCAATTTGGATGCTGCATGATTGGCTCCATCTCGGCTGCTGTTGAACTTAAAGCAAAACGGAATACGGTAGCTATGAAAGAGCTACTGAGTCGGCTCTTGTTCATAATTTGTTAGCGGTAGCATGGCCCCCGACTCTATTGTACACTTCTTTGTTGTTCTTGTTTTTGTATTTTAATTGAAAACTCTAAATGGCCAGTGGACTACACTGCAGCGGGAAACTTCTCAAGTTTTTTTTTGGCAAATTTAGTTCATTTAAATGTTGTGTTGTTGTTGTTTTTTTCCCTATTTTCTCGGACAGGGGAGAGCAAATCGCCTGGCGACACCTTCAATGCTTCTAAATTGTATTGGTCGTCGCTTCGCGTCCGAAACAACTTCCCTTTTTTTGACAAATTTTGTCACTTTTATTAGGTTAATTTTTTTTTCTCGTTCGAAAATGGCGTTTTTTGCAGTGCACTTCAATTTAAAAAAAGGTACTACGCAACTACACTAATGGGCCTTTGTGCCAGCATTATATACATGTATTTTCTACGGTCAAGCACTTTTTCACGAATATCGGAATGCGCGCCTTCCTAAACGCGCAAAGTGCTGCGAAACAAAAACATCAAAACAAACAAAAATAATGGCAAATTATGTAGACTTGTGCAACACATTCCTATCGAGCGTATTGCAAAACACAATTCACAGTCCTATCGATCGTAGTACGGCTTGAGGCGCACGACGTGGACGACTTCCGGTCGTGGAGGGCAGCGTGATGAAGTCCGTGTTCCGTCGGGCATCACCTCGTAGCAGTGGCGTCAGGAGGGGGGGGCGGGGGGCGGACCGCCCCGGGTGCAGCGCTCAGGGGGTGTCGCGGCGGGCCACGAGAGCGGGGGGGGGGGGGTCGCGGCGGCTTTACGAGAGCGGAGGGGGGGGGGTGTCGCGGCGGGTTACCGCCCCGGGTGCCGCTGACCCTCGTGACGCCACTGCCTTGTAGTTCAGGTCCTCGAGTCGACGAAGCACTTTGTAGGGTCCAAAGTAGCGCTTCAGGAGTTTCTCGCTGAGACCACGGCGGCGAATCGGCGTCCATACCCACACCCTGTCTCCGGGCTGGAAGTGGACGTCCCGACGACGAAGGTTGTAGCGGCCAGTGTCGACACGTTGTTGGGCTTGAATCCGAAGTCTGGCGAGCTGACGGACTTCTTCTGCCCGTTGGGCAACCACCTGGGCGTCGTCGCTTCCGTCGACAGCCGGTTCGTGGGGTAACATAGCGTCCAGCATTGTCGTTACCTTGCCGCCCATGCACCAGTTGAAAGGGTGTCACCCCGGTGGTCTCTTGTACGGCCGTGTTGTAGGCAAATGTGACGTACGGCAACACCTCGTCCCATGTCTTGTGCTCCACGTCGACGTACATGGAAATCATGTCGGCGATGGTCTTGTTTAGGCGTTCCGTCAGCCCGTTAGTCTGAGGATGGTACGCTGTGGTTCGCCGGTGGTTGGTGTGGCTGAGACGGAGGATCTCCTGCATCAGCTGGGCCATGAACGATGATCCACGGTCTGTAATGAGGACTTCGGGGGCGCCGTGCCGGAGGACAATGGACTCGATGAAAAACTTGGCGACTTCAACAGCCGTACCTGATGGAAGCGCTTTAGTCTCGGCGTACCGTGTGAGATAATCGGTTGCGACGATTATCCATCGGTTTCCTTGCGTCGATGGTGGGAATGGTCCAAGTAAATCCATTCCGATTTGCTGGAATGGGGCAGATGGCGGCGCAATAGGCTGAAGAAGTCCTGCCGGTCTCGTCGGTGGTTTCTTCCGTCGTTGACACTCGTGGCAAGATCGGGTGTAGTGGTGGACTGTCTTCGCAAGCTTGGGCCAGTAGTACTTTTCGCGTATCCTGGCAAGAGTCCTGCTGTAGCCAAGGTGTCCCGCCGTCGGGTCATCGTGGCAGGCTTGAAATATTTCCTCTCGAAGACTGGAAGGGATCACCAACAGCCACGCCGTGTTGTTGTCACTGAAGTTCTCCTTGTAGAGCACACCTTGTCGGATGGAGAAGGTTGGCAGTGTTCGTACGAAGACGCGGGGAACGGCGCTTCCTTGTCCCTCTAAGTGCTCGATGAGTGCTCGCAGCTCAGGGTCGTCTCGTTGGAGTGCTGCCATGTCGCTGACATTCAGGGCGCCGAGGAAACACTCATCGTCGTCGTCTTTGGTGCAGGCAGGACCGGCCTCGACTGGGGCCCTTGACAGGCAGTCGGCGTCATTGTGCTTCCGGCCGGACCTGTACACCACGGTCATGTCGAACTCCTGCAGCCGTAGGCTCCACCGGGCGAGGCGTCCGGAGGGGTCCTTCAGATTCGCGAGCCAGCAGAGCGAGTGGTGGTCTGTGACCACGCGAAAAGGACTTCCATGTTGGTCAATGGGCAGCGGTGCCCTCGGGGACGCTGAGGATGCCGCGACGTCAGCACTTCGGCGACGCCGGGGCCTGGCGGGGGCTTGCGGCAGCCGTCGGGCCACGGCGGCGTAGCTCAACGTCGGTTATCTCTGGCGCCGTCACGTTGATGGGAACTTCAGTTGGATCGCCCGTTTCGACTTCCCGCGCACAACCTCGGCGATGGAGTGTCGCTGGACGTACACCGAAGTGTTACCGAAGGTAGAAAGCTCGGCTCCGGAGCGGACCACCTACTGCTGATCTTATGTTGCAACAGACTATGGGCCTCCGGCGCTGAAGCTTTGAACAAACTGTGGCGGCCCTCGCTTTCGGGTAGTACAAGCTCACCTGGCTGGGACTCCCACCATTGCTGGCGCCTTCGCCGTGATTTTGTTTCCTTCTGGGTAGTGCAGAAGAACGGAAAAACACCTTTGGACGTCCGAAATCGGCTACATTCCAACGGCGCAAAGACAGTCGCCAAAGTCCCGGATTCATGTCCACCGCCGCTGAGGTACGCCGTCTCGTTATCATCTCGGGTGGTGACGTCCAGAACATCTGGCGTCCCGACGTTTTTTGTTTTTTCTTCTCTTTATGTTTCACCGGACGCGTGATACGGCGTTTCTGGTTCACGCTCTTATCGTCCGAGGTTTGGCCTGTGCTTCGGGACGGCGTTAGCATTCTTCTGTTCTTCGTTTTCTCTCCTCGTTATCGTGTTCCGCACCAGAGCAGGGTACGCTTCTATATGTGGGGCAGTTTTAGTCGCTTGTACTACCCAAAACAAGTCCCAACAAGTCATTTTTCGCAGCGCCTCCTGGGCAACGCAGGATGCCTATAGGTCAATTGTGCGAGCGCTGACGCTTTCAGAGGCTCCGTCGGCGCCGCAGTAGGGCAAAAGTAATTGTAATTGCCTGAAATTTTGCAATTGCTGACGCTAGAAAGTACTTAGATTACAATTACAATTCCCTTTAGTCAGAAGGTAATTAATTACAATTACAAATTACCGAAAAGTAATAAAATTACAGTAATTGAATTACTACCCAAGTATGGTCCGTGATGCATCGCGCTTTTCAGTAGTTGATCTTGGAGCGCTCGCTGAAAAATGTCCTTTGCAACGAAAAATATAGCTATCCGCTTAATGTACAAGCGTGCGATTGTCATTACCAGATTTAGTTGATCGTGTTTAACTTATTTCAGGACGTGAAAGGTATATTTTAACGAACAAAAAGTTAGGACGCAAACAAGCTGGTGAACGTTTGTCTTGTGACTTTGTGTAGTGCTGTCCTTCCCCCCCCCCCCCCCGTCTCGGGGTTTTGTCCAAAATGTTATATTTTAGGTTTCGGTTGAGTTTCCCTTTAAGGTGAAACTAAGTATACCTCGACCTAACCGCGTAAAGGTCGTACGCGGGTTTACTAAAGACGCACCAATGAAGAGGATTGTTGCTGAATCAGTCCTCCTCACAGACTTCATCCAAGTTATTGCCAGCCCTCGGTTCGCCGCGGGAGAGAGGGAAAGCATAGACTTTATTAAACAACACATATTAAATGTTCAAAATGTCCAGGGCTTGGTAGACTAAGGCATTTCGATCTTCTAGTTGCTCCGACGCTATAGCCAGGCGCTCCACGAAGTGGGAGTGGTTAAGGGAGGAATGGGTTAGATACAGCAACAGGGCACTGTAGAAGGCAATGTTCTAGATCGGCGTAAAAGGAAGGACAGTCGGGGCAGGAGGGATCGGAACGGCGTTGAAAGTGGTACAGCCTAGCGGGATTTAGAATGGCATTTGTTTGAATCTTTCTAAGAATGTGTATTTGCTTGACATCGAGGTTAGGGTGGAGCCGAGGTAGGCGTTGCTGAGAGCTACAAAGCTATTTCTAAAGTGTGCTACAGAGCGGCAGCTGCGTTTAGGTGATGAAGGATGAAGACCGCATCCCAAGCGACAGATTGGTCGAAGATCCTCTCGACCTCGATTTGCTCACTCACTCACTCCTCTTGTTTGTTTGTTTTCCTCTCGTGCGCGCGGCATTCTTAAATGTTTTGCGGCAAACCTTTTTTTATATACTACTATTACTTACCTCTATTGATCGTATCGACTTCGAAAGACCTGCACTTCGATGCATACTTCACGAAAATAAGATTCGCGCCTTATGCAATATTACCACAGATTATATTTGAACGAGCTCGATCCCTGTTAAATTCCGACAGCAGATCCAGCTACGCATGTTATTCTTTGCTGCTTCGTCCTTTTTTTTACTGCTTTAATTTGAAATTTTAAGGTGTTTGCTTTCATCTGCCAGTTTTCATCTTCTATTGAAGAACTTCTCGTTTTTTTCCTTAGCTTATCTTGTCTTATATAAATTTTTTTCAATTTCTTTTGCTTCACCCATATATTCTGCGGAACAAATCTCTCTCTCTCTCTTTATATCTATATATATATATATATATATATATATATATATATATATATATATATATATATATATATATATATATATATATATATATATATATATATATATACCGGGTGTTCATTTTTAATTCGAACAGATTTATTTAAAACAATCCGTAAAAGATGCACTGATGCGGCTTGTGCAGGTGAGTTATACGGCCAAGGGTACATTATGTGGGTGGCTAATCGTTGCGATAAGTCGGCTAATTATTTAAAATTCGTTAATTAACCTTTTAATTACTGGAAATAAACATATGGTTCCAATTGGAAACTTAGAGAGCGTCATCGAAGACAATAAATCAACTCTTTTTAGAACGACTTGAAGCTCGTGGGAAACTCGGGGTCGCACCAAAGTTACCACTCGTGAAGCAGGCGCTTTTCGTGCAGAATGCCCCTTTCGTGCAGAATAGGGCCTTCTTTTAGTTCTGGCCCATGCCTTATCGTTTTGTTTCGACAACGCATCTACGCATCCCAGTCGTTTCACCCTGCACATTTTTCGCGCATGTTCTTTTATGATGGAGACTCGAGAGTAAGATTTTAAACCTTAAGTATCATTACAGCGTTTTGTGTTTACCCATGGAGGCTGCACTACACCCTGCTTCTTACCGAACTTGTGTCATTCTAGGTAACTAAATGTCCCTGCCTCCGTATCGTTCACCAAACTCTCTCGTTTTCTTTTTCTTCCTTTCTCTTTCTTTTTCGTTTCCTCCTACATCATACACCTGAATCTTCTTCAGTTGCAGATGCCACAAATAACCTCCCAAAGTAATCCTGCGCCACGCTCTGAGGCAACTCACTGTCCGTGGCTTTGCGAATAGTTGCAGCCAGCCAAGGCAAGTATTCTCGTTGCTTCTAATAACCGCATTTAAGGCAACCTTGACGCACCGCTGAGATTCATGAGAGCGGGTAATGTCCCCGGGTAAGGTTTATAAACAGCCGGTACGTCTTCCGGAGAATGGGCAGGTACGTGGGGCACCCCTATTTTTGCAGTATTATTTTGTAAACGATGGGCAGTTGCACAATCCGTTATTATGAATGAAGAATGAAGTGTAGGAATAGTAGGTTGGCGACGTCTTAACGCGCATATTTATGCGTGAAAACTGTTTAACATGTGTACTTAGGCAAACTATAAGTTCTTGACTAACGCTAGAATCTTCAGACGAGCGTCTCATTCCACTTTGAGTTTGCCACTTAAGTCGGTGCAAAGTGGTTTTGGCCCCGTTTTTAATGCACCTGGTTATGCAGAGTAAAATACATCCTAAATACGGAAATGTTTTCGCCTGATCGTGGTATATGCCATATACGATTGTGTAATTTTTGTTTACTTCTGGTTTTATAGCTTGTCGGCATCAATAATCAGCGATTTCCTTTGTAGCGTCATCGAATTAGGAGCGCTTCTCCTGCCGTCTGTCAGTTTAGTTTTTCACTACTACGTTCTGACGTTGAACAGAAACAAATTTGTGGAGCTTTGCCTTTTTTAAAATTGCTTCAGTCCACCCTAGTTTGCTAAATTAGAGCCTTATCGGAATACTTGCGGTTATTAGATTTTCGCGGTGCATCCGAGCGGTCTGAAACTAATTTTATGTTACAGAGTGCAGTTGCTTAATCCTCTCTTGTTGGTTATGACCTGTACTAAATACCAAGCCGTCCCAAGCACACGAAACATCCTATTTTTACTAATACAAGCGGGATGATAACTGTAATGAGCTTTTTTATGCCTATCCTCCATCTTTCTACTCGCTAACACAAACATAGTTTGCATCCCTAACATATGCCCTTTTTTGCGCGGGAAGTAAACAATACAGTGCATCATACATCTCGAGAAAATGTTAATCTTACCGGTCTATGACAGCTCGCCTGAGCGTCTTTTAGACAGTTATATCTCGCTGCAACCTACAAGTGTTTTCTTTTTTCTTCTTTCTCTTCACGCTCTTATGTTTGCCGTTTCATGTGTATGAAAGCCAGCTGCGCCTAAAACTAATTTAACGACCAGATGTTGCCATAAAAAATATATATATTCCTTGCGAGAAATTTTGTGTAAGCTGTCGTTTCTTTAAAGAAACACAAGCTACGAAATGTCTTGCATAACGATCGGCTGTCCCACAGAAAGATAATATAGCATGGTGCTGTCAGCCCCGATTAGTCAACACAAACTTGCAGAATTGCGTTTGCTTTAGCCATCTAGTTCGTGCCATTCCCAGTAAAAAAAAGCTATATATGCGCTGACCGGGCGAATTCGGTAAAGTTTTTAATGGGGAGAATTACCAAAGCCACCGCTTTTGCTTAGGCGCTTGCTGTGGTAGCGTAACATACAAAACAATGGTGGCACCAGCTTCTGGGTCAGCATCCAAATCAAACATTCCCTCGATGATATCTCAACAAACCAGTGCTCAGCGGAGAACAAGAAGATTGTTAGAGCTGCTTATTGAGTATATTACTGGTTCGAGGACTGTTCGATAAATTACCTTTACGCTCAAGGCCTGTTTTATGCCTGCATTTTGAAAAATTTGGAACTCAAAAACTCTCCATCGCTACATACGTTTTAAACTTCTTTCGTTTGTGTGAGAAAAGACGCTAAGTTCTTCTGAAACCTCTCACCCTCTTAAAAGTAAAATCCCAACTTCTCACAAAAACAAATTAACATAATCACAACACTTTTATATTCATGCATACAGATATCCCGCTTCTCGGAGCTGGGTATATACGTAGTACGTACGTGGGCGGTTGTACCAATATAACGGCAGTGCACAATAGTGCAACTAATGGCTCACCCGTGCATCATCAGTTTTGACACTCGATCGTGACACTTTCGCGTAAATTCCATCCCATAAACATCCGTTTTTTGTTATAAACATATAGATAAAAACATTAACCCTTGCCTATTCACCCATGGCTACTCATGCTATTCACACATGATATAAAACTGGAGTTATTTGTGACTTGGAACGATATTCTCAGAAGGCAAGTAACGTGGTCAATTCTTCGCCTTGGTCGGGAGGACCGAGCGTACGTCTGCAACACCTTTGGGAACATCAGTCAAACTTGCTGGACGAATGTTCCCTGGGGTCTTTGATACTGAAATGATATTTGGGAACTCTCTGTGTAAGCTTTGGCCTAGAAATGAGAAAAAAGTTGCAGGCGACCTTGATAACTTTCAGCAACTTGAAACCCTGATACATGAGAACGAACGTTGGACAAACCGGACGCAAAGGTTATGTGGGTAAAAAGATGTCTAAACACAGTCAGGGTACACCCGCGAAAGCATGATATAGATGCCGAGAAAACCTGACGAAAGAAAAATAGAAAGAAGCACACAAAAGGAAGAATATAACGTTCCATACGAGAAATGTATTTCGGATATATCGAAATATTATATATTGCGTGAATTTCCATTAAACAATTCAAATAAACTTTTAGAGTAACATTATCAATGAACAACTATACGTCGAGCAGGATTAGGGTCTGACTGTGCTCATGAAGAAAGAGCGAAAGGAAGCCTGTATCTACTTTTATCTAAGAATCGTCTGCCTTGGCCGAGTTATTCTGACGCAAGAATGGTAGGGGTTAGGGGACTATATATGTTAGGGTAGGTGATCATGACAAGACCAGATGAGGTGACTGGTCTTATAAAGAAAGACAAATTTATAGAAGTTAGGAAAAAGGTCGGGTCAATTATGTTTCCCTTTGCTTTGCGTTCCAGTTGATTGTTAAACCTTTTGCACAAAATAAACAAAAACTCACTTACCTCGGTGATAATGCAATTAATGCAAAGGTTCAAGTGAGCTGAACAAGAGTAAACCCTAGAGAGGGGGGAACAAGAGAGAAAGGAACAAAGACAAATCTCAAAACATAACTACATGACTGTTGCGCGACCAAAAAAATCCGCCTTGTCCTCATTTCAAACCAGGGACCTCTTCATTTTCTTCATTTCCAGTGGAGCGCTCTACCATGAGCTAACCAGAGTTTGACGTCAGTAGAGCAAACGAGTTTTATCAGCTGCCACGAGTCTAACACCAACAAAGGGGAACGGCCTGCAGTTTAAGGTTATGATGCCGGATGTTTATGAACGAGCGCAGTACAAACTGAACTTAAAAGGCACTGACACATCAAAATCATATTTTTTTCTTCTCCGAAAGGATTGAGAACGGTGCCGGGACATTACCCTCCAAATTCGGAACTTGGGAATTCAGTATTTGTAAATTAAGAAAAACAATTTCCAAATGCCGAATTTGAAGTTCCCGTGCGATCCCCCAGTGCAGTGAGTCAAATTTTGCGGTCTCCTGCGACTCGACTTTCTCTCGGACCTCCGCTTACCCCATGCGAGGAGGAGGCGAGCTGGCGGGATAGAAGGGAGCCGGGGCGGGAAAACCGGTTTCTTCGCCGACTCGCCGATCTGCTCGAGCGCCGCCAAGTTTTCTGAGAGAGGACACAAATCTAGGAAGGGACATCTCACCGAACTCTGATTTTTGATATTTCAAAAAAGAGGGGCCGTAGTGCGTTCGCAATTGCGTTAAAAAACATGTTTTACGATTGCCGTTATTAAATGTTATAGAAATGTCGCCTACAAAGCTTCTAAATTTCCTGATTTTTGACGTCATCGATCAAAAGAAGCAATGAGGTAGCGGCGGGAGATTTGAACGCCAAAAACAAAATGCGCGCGCGCGCGCAAAAACATCTTTTTTTTGCGATGCGTTTTTTTTGTGTGTTTATGACTACAATTTGCGTCGTTTTAGACAATAAAAAAAATGCGACGTTTTGGGTGTCAGTGCTTCTTTAAGAACTAACATATATATATATATATATATATATATATATATTACCCGGGAATAAGTTGCGCCGTAGATTCCGCAGCTCACCAATAAAAACAAAACTGTTTTTTTTTGCAGCGGCCATATACATGTAACAATAACTCTACAATTTCTTGAACAATGTAATCAGAAATGAAACGAAGATGCAAATATTTACAAAACTAAATTTAAAAAAAAACACAAGAATCTCACATTGCAACTTATGATGTTGGTTATACGGCGTAAAACATAAGATCCTCAGACTTCCCGTTTCCTGTTTACTTTTTTGCGCGGCAGTTTCTTTGAAACTCCAAAAACTAGCCTTCATGCAGCGGTCCTGTTCAATCTGTATTGACCGTTGGGGTAAACGCTATGCGTATTTTAGGCCAATCGTGCCGGAGACACGATTGGCCTAAACTTGGGACGAATATACAAGAGGATACAGGTGTATCAATCCTACCCCTGGTCTCCATTCTTGCGACACCCATGTTGCTGCGCACCCACGTTCGGTCCTTGAAGCAGCTCTGCTTTCACATTCTTCTTCTCTCTCTCTCTCTCTCCCGCTTTCTCTAACCTGTAAGCGTAGTAGAAGGAGCGCGCTCGCTCGACCAACCAACGGTCTGACTCTAATCAATTGACTCCACTCTCCGCGTACGAGTAACGGCAGAAACCTGATTGTGGTGAAAGGTTGACGAATGACTCAATGGCGGTCGCCAATCCCGGAATGTCGGCTTGCTGACCTAGTTTTGTGATGCTGCGAGCCTGCGGTGCTGCCGTACAACGTTTTCGAAGATTACCAAAGCTATCAGTGTTCGGAAAGTCACAGGCGTATATCGGCAACAAGCGAGATTTCCCAAGACAAACCAAATAAATCTTTTTTTTTTCCTTTAGTGTTCGGTTCGGCAAATGACAGCTCCTGCTGCATCGTTTTAATTTTTTACTGAGTCTCATCTTTCTCGTCTCTGTGTTTGTGTGGTGGTTGTGCAATGCCCGCGCTGACATATATCTTGGATTACATCTTTTAAATCCGCTATTTCCATCGTAGGTGCACTGCAACATTCTTCTTGGCGACGATTGGCCGTTCTTCTACGGGCGCACTTCGGATTACCTCTAGAATTAGGCAGTGCCTATTTTCCCGGCCGCCGGGAGAAAGCATTTCTCCAAAATTCTACCGGCAGTCTCCTCCCATTAGATGTCTGAAATCAACTGACAACGGCCAGTGGAATATTGAGTTTCTCATTTTCCCGGCATTTCGTAAAGACACGTTTAATAAACATTCTTTTGTTCATAGACGTTTTATGGACACGTTTCGTAAACACTAACAAGTCATCGAAACGAACCTGCCCACCCGTTCACGCCTTTTCGTGGCGACGGTCTGCAACGGCTCATTACAAAATGTTAGAGTGATGATATACGCATCGCGTCATCGTGTATCACACAGAAAAATAAAAATATTTATTTCCAATTCCATTTGTAAAATACTTCGAATGCACTTCACATATATTTGGGGCTCGTTTGTAGATGTATCCAGAATATATATAAAAGTGCTATTTTAATGTACGTTCCGCTTTCGTTCAAAAAAACAAAAACGCCTGTAAGGAATTTGACGATGTTCTGATGTTCGAGATCATACAGCTCGAACACTCTGTATCGTCGCCCTGTTTTTTTTTTTTTTATCTGAATTCATGGGTGGTTTGGAAAGTTTAATTCCTCTATCCTGGCGAGCAGCATCAAAAACCAACAAAACCCAGGCTATGAAACAATCATTCTTAAAACCGCACTAAACATAACGTTAAATAACAAAAAACGCTGGTTTAAGGAAAGTTGAAAGCACGGGTTTGAAAATTTTGCGGTCCCTTTGAATGGAGCGAGGAAACAAAGAATTGAGCGCAATTACTTGTTTGTAAGTCGTTTTGGAAACGCCTTGTGGTCGATTCGTTTTGTGTGTGAAGCTGCGAGACGTCGCAAGAATGTCTTTTCTAAATATTTACATTCGCGAAAACCTCTTCTCCTCTAGGCACTTGCAAAAAAACAAAAAACGAAGGTCGGGAAAAAGAGTGAGGAGTAAAAGCGGAACTTATAATTTACAGCAATGCAAAGATGAGGAAAAGTGTCCTGCGGCTAACAGTGGCAAAGATGACTGCTGTTACCAACTTACATTTTTCCCCCCTTTTTTAATAAAACAAACAGTTCTTGAAACAAAGCTTTTTTTTTGTGTGTGTGAAACTAAAATACAAATAAGCATGCGCTTCTGATGCTGAGGCTGGAAAAGATTTAGCGAAAATAAATCGCAATATAAAAGACCGGCTTTATTTTTTTTTTAACAATTTTACAGCGTTTTCGGTTCGAATTTCTTCGCCGCTGACTCCGCATCCTTTCATTGTTTTCCTCGTTGTTTGCACTCCAGTTCAGGTTTCGGCTTCGTAGACTGTCAAAGACGGATAACATGTTTTGCTTTTTATATAGTGAGTTTATAAGTAGTAGGAAGAAAAAAACGCGTTCGCGCTTTGCTTTTTTTTTTTAGAACATTTTAAATATTTTTTTTCAAGTGGGTTCCCTTGCCTCCATTTTCCTAAACTTTCAAGTTCCTGACAGTATCCCCCTCAAACATTTTTTTAAGGACATGGTATTGCAGAGTCGTTTCCTTTAGAAGGTATCAAACGAATGTTGAATGCTCACATATATTCTGACTTGTCTAAACTTGTCTCCTTACTTAGCTTTAACTCGAAAATTGGCGCCTTTGGTCTTCACCTCGTACAGTTTAACGACGAGCTTAAGCTCAGCCGCCATTACTGAAATCTATCTGCCAAGTTTGGATGCACGCAAACTCACTCTTTTACCCTAAATTCCATCATTGCCTATCTTTAAAAAAGTTACTTGCTTCTCTCAAAAATTCATCATTTTTATACAACAAAATTGTGTTAAAGTATAACTTTCTTAAATATTAGGAACCTGAAAATATCTATAAATAAATGCAAGAATGCTTTGGATGGACCGTTCTAAACATGTTTCCGGTATAACTGTAAAATAGTATCAGTCGTTGGATTGTGGAAATAAATCTATAAAAAGAGGACTAATTTTAATAAACTAGCTTGCTCATTGCAACGAGGCATGAATGTAGTTGGGCTAGTTTGTGGTGCATACTTGTTTGGTGGGAAAAGAGCTAAACGACATAGGACCACGAAGAAGATACGACACAGACAGCGCCGTGTCTGTGCTTTAACAGCGCCCTCACTGTGTGTTTCTTCGTCTTGGCCCACCCTCTTTTAGCGTTGTTCCCACCAAACAACTTGTACATTGCCTTGTAAACTGTTTTGCTTCCACAGTTCTACAGTTCGATACACCAAAGATATATTCCATGGATTTGGGATTAAAAAGTTGATTTTCTTACATACAGCGACCTTTGAAATAAAATAGGTAGATCTCAGCACTATCTGTGGAAATTGGTCATTGTTCGCTTTCACATACCAAGCCAGCCCCATCCTAAAAAAACTTTGTTCGGGGGAGGTAAAATTTTGTATTCTTTTCATAAATTATCCAGAGCCCTCTGCCACTTAAAACTACGCCATGTTTTATTATTTGGATTGATGAGTTTTTGCATGCCAGATGTTTGCAGTCATCAGAACGCCTGTACGCGACAAAATCAGCCGCCTCTTTGTGTTGCTTTTTCTAAAATATAACAAACACCAAGCACTACAGTCTTTGCTTCGTAACCTTTTATTCTCACCCTCTTAGTTGCCTGTTTTTTTATATTCAACTCGAGTTAACAGCATTTCTGTACCGCTATCGCTTCCTTTTTTTTTTACTTTACCTTTGGTTGGTTTATAACCAACCTTTGTTCCCGCGAACCGCTGGGGTCTTCGGGTGCCATTTTCGCCCCTATAGACTTCTTCCTACCCCGTAACCCTAATTCAGAAAGGGTCCTAATTACCAAAACAAAATCGCTGACGTGTTCCTTTCTTAATCGACGAAACGAGCTCTTTGACTTCGACGCAAGACGCCGGCATCCTCGTAATGAGCGCTCGGAGTATTCCAGCGGAGCTGTACAGACTCTCTAAGCACTCTCCTCTTACAACGCCGTCGGGCGGTCATAGGCAAATCTGCGCCGTGTCGTTAGTCCTAATCTCTGGCGCGTCCCGATGACTTTAGTCAAAAGTGCCTACGGAGAGCGTGTGTAACCCCGGCAGCTAATTTCGGCGGTTTTTTCTCGGCCTGGAGTAGCGGAGTAGATTTCTCAGACAAGGCGCACTTTATAATGATGAGCTCAGATCGCCCTGGACCGATTTCAGAGGCCTGCTTAAATGTGCCTCTTTTATTGGCGGTATTAGTATTCCGAACTGCATGGAGAAGGTCACTCTCTATTTGTAAAAGCGGCAATCTAAGGCATAATAAACTACCTAACTGAAACCGTTGGATTAATATGTGAATAGATGAATATGAATAAACCATTGAATTGAAAGTTGAATTGCGCCACCCTGTCAGTTGTGCTGGTAGCAGCTGGTGGCATTACTGTTTTTTTTCTGTTTAAAATATATTTTATCCTCGTCAATACACATGCACGGATATCTTCTTATTCCCCACTTAAACACACACACACAAAGTTGAGCTTAAATAGTTAACACATTTCGCTAGGTGTTTTTTGTTTTGTTTTTAGGAGGATTATAGATGTTTACATTTGGAGACAATAAGATCAGCATCGGCATATTGGCCGTCAGAGGTTCAGCAATGTGATTAGCAGAGCGGCTTCTACTCTAGGTCGTAAAGCACGTAACCGGAATAATAAATTTGAACCGAGCAGATCGGGAAAAAAGAAACGTGAGCCTATTTTTAAGATTATAAAATATAATACTAAATATGTAGTTCACCACTTCGAGCATTAAACTCGTGTCGTCTGAGCATGATGAACAAAGTAAAAACAAGATCTTCCAAATCTACTTCGACACGCGATGTGAAAGCGTTCCAGTTGCCATCCAGATACGCATTCGTGTTTACAACAACAAACGCAGTGCGTCTTTAGGTGCACTTGAATCACCTTGAGGCACGACGTACTCTATCAACATCTAGAAACCTATTAGAAGCTCAGCAAACATTTTTGTCCTCTGTGTTGTTGCTCATTTATAACTTTCTACGTAAATCCAATTTATAAAATGTTGCTTTCGAGCACTTTTAAGCTGCAATATTTTATTCCTACTTCTGGGCGTCTCTTCACGCATAAATTGCGTATGACAGCTAAAGTGCCTTCTACTCGATTTCTGAGATGCACTCGAAGTGCTCTTACCCTGCTGAGATCATTCAATAAGCATCAAAATGAAATAGTCGGATGTACTTTGGAAGCGATTCAACGCTTGTGCGTTTCATTTTAGGCAGTTCTAAAAATATTAGAATTTATGGCTTTCTTCTCACAGTTTCAGCACTTCTGAACGATGTTCGATAAACACGCAAGCTGATACCAGCGCAGGTAGGATCTGCAGTTAGACCGCTTTGTTATGACCTCCCGATCGAACATGTTTTCTCCTCAACGATACCTGATCCCCAAACGCATTTACTTTTTTTAGTAATGGCTTTCTTTTATCCTGCCTTCCCTAAGCAATAAATTACTGGAAGAGTACCCCGTTTTTCATCGTCACCATTTTGGAAACAATTAATGTTTAATCGTGTTTACTATACCATTTTTGCTATTTTAATTCGATCTCGTTCTTAGGCATAATTTCTTTGGTGGACTTAAGTTTATTTTTCATGTCTGTATTTTTACGCTTTCCAAATAGAGCTTATACATAGTTTGTCCCTCATGAAATGCCCCTAATGGGATTCTATGGCAAACTAAATTGTAATAATCCCCTAATACTTTCTTATTTTGGAAAACACCGTCAGTTCGCTGTAAACTCTCATACTGTAAATGGCCACGACACGAGAGCACAAAAGGAAATTATTCAGTCAAATGAGGTCCACTAACGTCAGCCTGTAGAGTTCATAGCTCTATAATTAGCAAAATAAAAACAAACTGCTTCTTTACTTTCTACGTTATTGTTGTTGTTGTTTTACTACATGAGGGCAATGAAGCCAAACGTCGTCGCTTGGAATGTATGCCCGAACAAACACTATTTTTATTCTTCGTTTCACCGTACCATGACAAAGAACTTGTCGCTTGGAATGCTACGCCCCTTCGAGCCAATCAGAGCGATGGAGGCGAAACACGTGACAGCCATTTCCAAAGGTACGGGGAGAGAGCGTATCCTGAGCAATTAAAGTTGAGAGGAAGGAAAAACTCCCCCTTTCCCGGACCCTGGTTTCTGTGTCCTCCTAGACGTCGCTTTGGTCCCAGTAGAAGATTATTCCCTCACTCAAAATTCATGCCAAAATCGATTTTTGCTCCGTTTCTTTGACAGCGCTTGCGCGCAGTTTGCGAGGTAGAGTTATACTCACTTGTCTCCCTCCGACACACTAAATGGCTCATTCAGACTGTAGCCTTCGCTGTTTGTCAAGTTATGGTGAAACAGCGGATAGGAGATGCCCCACGTGAAATGTCAAGAATTGATCTCTAAAAACGAAACTTTATTTGCAGCCTCGATTGATGTTTAAACCGTGAAACATGCAATCTAAACATCAGGACACTGCTTAGTTTCGAAATACAAAACTAAATAAACTAAGGAGGCTACGCCTGCAGCCGTTCAATGGTGTAAAAAAAAATCCAATGGAAATCTTTATAGACAACGAGAGTAGAAAAGGGAAAATTATTTCGAGCGCACAAGGCCCATTTTCTCCAAGAAAACTTCGAGCGCCAAAATAAAATTATCCAGGCAATATAAAAGTTAGGATACTTTACTGTCCTCTTGTCTTAATTGTTTTATGCGAATTCCTTTGATACTTTTTTGTTTTTTGTTTTCTATCGTTGGTTAGAGTCTTTAATTGTTTTTACCCCCTCTCCCCCCCCCCTCCTTCGACTTCTTTCTTTTGGCTGCTGCATCCTCCAGTTGACCAAGAAACCTTAGTCAGCAGAACGTCGGCACGGGGGTCCTTTGTCTCCCGAAGACTTCTCAGCTCTCGCCACTTGGCTGCGTTCTTCAAGTCCTTCATTCCTCCCCTCTTTTTGTTACTTCGAGGAAAAGTCTTTATTTGGCTTTGTACGCTAAATGCACTTTGTTCCATTCCCACGTACTTTGCTGTCCTCACCTTACGGTCTTCTCTATCCTCCCACCCTCCTTCCCAAGTCTCTTACATTGAAAACTTTGAAAGAATAAGACAAGGGTGGGACAACGAACGACGTACAATTTCTTTCAAAATGAAAATCTACATTGTCCCGCGTTCCCCCTTTCTCGTAAGGCCCGTTCACACACTTGCGACTTCTTAAGACCACAGAAGGGCACACTGGCGCCATCTCTCAGGTAGCAATGGAAACTTGGCTGCCCATATATTTTGTATTTCTCTCACTCATCACCCTTTCTTTATTGGATCGAAAACCTTTGGCAACGTTATACACGACCATTTCTCATAGGTAGTACGCACATTTGACCTCGGAAATCCCGCAAAACCTTCGCTCTAGTAAAACGCAATTAAAGGGTCCCCGCATAGATGGAGCCAACATGCCAGTGTTTTCTATCGCCACAGCAGATTTTAAGAGGTTTTAAGGTACTCGGTCCTAAGGAGTCGCAAGGATGTGAAGGGGCTTTTTGTTCATTTGGTGTTCTTCAACTCAACCAACACGCTCTTAGTCTACATTGAAAACTCAATTTATTTTTTTCTTTCTCTCTCTCTTTTCTTTTTCTCTCCCGTGTATCATCCTCTTCCACCTCCAGTTTACATAGCGACTAAGCTCATTAGTCTTCTTTTTTTGTGGAACAAAAGCCGCGCCTCAGCTCCGGCAATGACATTGCTGCGCTGTGTTTTTTTTTTTTTTTTTTAGGGGGAGGGGGGAGGTTTGTATACTGATTTCTGACACAGTCCAGGGCATGGAAATAGGACGCTCCAGGAGGCGACATAACGCCACCCGAGATGAAACCGGGTGAGACTTCTGGTTTAGAGGGACCCCCCCCCCCCCTTCCCAACTATGTCGACAACCAAAAGACGATATTGAGGGACTTGAGCACCCTAGGACGCAATAGGGGCGCTTGGGGGCGTTTCCACCGACCGCGACCTTTACTTCCGGCTTCATTTGACATGTTCTCGTTTGGCTGGCTTGAGTCGATATGTCGCCCCCTCCTTTTCGTACCTCCATGGTCCGGGGGCTACGGCTTGTGACACCAGATGTTTGTTCCGTCGCGCGAGTCTGTTTGTTAGTTTGTTCGGGTGGTCCCTGATGGGTGATCGGTGTCGCTGGCGTTGGCTGAAGCTCGCTTATCTCGCTCGCGGCACAAAAGAGCCGAACGAAACCAAATACACGACGTCGTTTGAGCAGTGTTTGAGTATAGGGTGTATTCACGGGACGCTATTTTGTTCGACGTTGTTCGCGGCGCAAACTCAGAACGATGCTCGAGGACAACGTTTCCTGGTCTTTCTGAAGAGGCGAACACCACACGTGCACAGCTTTGATCGGTGTGCAACGTCCACGAACCCACAGGTACCCATACCATTGGCTTCACTGGCTTCAAGGAATGCACGAGGATGCAAGTTTAACGTCCGTTTCACGCAGTCAGAATGCGAGTGGTCTCGGAGGACGATACATTAGAGCTAGTATTATTAAACGCTATCGAATTTAATAGAAACGTGATAGCGTATTGAATATTATCTAGCGAATAATTTAGGTTTCCAGGTGCTTCGACCGGAGAACAAAATGCCGAGCAAGAAAACGGATAACCCACTGATCACTATTGTAGTAGGCTGGATCGCGGATCGGGAGCCTGTCGGTGTCGCCACCGGTGGCCATTGCTTGACACCAGGCAATACACGCAAATCTATGGGAGAAATACGCAAAGGCAAGAATATTGAAGCATGCACGCTGTGCTCGGAGGCGAGTATTTTATGGTGTGCTGCGATCCTTATGTCAGGTGTCTGGTGATCGAATCGGTATGTGTCAAACGTTCGAACGCCGATTAGCAAAAATCAAACGTACCCAAGCATGTACGGCTGAGCTGGCAAGCTTGCTCTCGTAGTGGAGTAAACAAACGAGCTTTCCGTCAATGAGACCGTCCTCGGGGAAGGCCAGAAGTTGATGAATGACAAAGAAGTTCCATCGCGACAGCGTCTTTCCGGGAGTGAGCGATTTCCGCTTGGCAAAGCCTTCGAGCTTGTCGTCTGCTAAACCCAACTCAACGAAACCGCCACCGACTCCGCGGTGACTCTAGGTAACTCTCGCCTGATTGAGCTGCACTACATATTTCGCCTAGCGGAGTCACTCTCGACCACAAAATATTTATTTATAAGAACGGGGAGGGTTGTCAGTTTTATTGTTTGCACGGAAGCTATTTGACGGGCTTATCGAAAAGCAGCCAAAACGCTTCAGTGCCGACAACAACTTAGAAACAGGGGAAACAGCACTTTTTCTAGTTTTTCCCGTAGAGTCCCATGCATCTGGTGGTGTCAATCAACGGCCACTGGTGGCGACACTCGGCCCCAGCTGCCGAGGCCGCGGTCCGCGATCCAGCCTACTACAATAGAGATCAGTGGGATAACCAAAGAAAATGGCACGGGTGTCTGAGACACGTGACTATCTTGGTAATACGGCATAAAAGAACCGGAAAAGACGAAACCAGCGGCTTCGGCACAAAAAGACTTCACGCGATCATAAAGGCACCTTTATCTAAGGGAGCTTGAATGGGCAGCGGTAAATCAGTTCGCCATCCTCCGAGCGTGGCACGTGCTCGCGATTCATAAGCGCGGGCTGATTCGCCGATTTCGAAGGGACCTATATTAAAGGTATATCTTTTATGCGGATTGTGTGAATGGGATTTAGCTCGTCTATCCTGCTCTTCATCTGTCACGTACTCTAATACCACTTTTCACATTATGTGTAGCCGACGCTACCTTTTAATGGCAATGCCGAAGATGAATCGTCACGGGCTTGTCGTTTTTAAAAGCTTTTGCTGTAACCAAATAAAAAAAATAAAAAAACAGCACAGTACAAAGCGCAAGATCCTGTGGCATTCATCGTGCCTGATTGGGTTAGCCGGAGAATGCGAAACGCAAGTTCGTCTGCTCTCCTAGTAAGGGTTCGTGTGACGCCAGAACGCCGAGTCTCTGATTGGCTCTGATTGAATGATAGTGGGTAAACATCAATGTTAGCAGCCTGAAGGTCTACCCACTTTTCTTCCAATCGAGCTAATCAGAGATAGGCGTTCGACGTCACCCTAGCCCCCTCCGCAATAAGCAGACGAACTCGCGTTTCGCATAGCAAACGCACAAAGACGACAAGCGTTGCCGTGACGATGCTCTTTTAGGGCCGCTTGATTGGCTCCATAAGATTGGGGCGTCGGATGCGGTCTGAATCAGAGTGAAACGCGCCAGGGCAGGGAAGTTAACCAATCGCACGAATATATCGCAGAATATTTCCCGCCAACGGAATGGCCAAAAAAGGCCGGAAAATATCAATAAACAATATTCAGTGTAATAGCTAAGAACGATTAGGTAGGCAAAACAAAATTACCGCATCTCCACGTGGTGAATGGTGTTGATTGGGGCGAAGCTCTGGTGGTGCTGATGATACTGATTTTGTTCGTTTTCATCCGTCAGAAAGAGAATGTGTGGTATGGAACGTGGTTATATACGCATTTGAGCATTTGACCGCAGCGCCCTCTCGTCTATAAACGTTGAGCCAATGCATGCAAAGTTTAACGCGATTATATATGCATTTAACCGCAGCGCCCTCTCCTGTATTGACGTTGAGCGGCTACATGCAACGTTTCATCTATGACATCCCCAGCTCTTGAGTTACTACCACATCTCAGAGCCCCTCTACTCGTCCCGCAGTCGTAACCGAGTGGTTATGGCGATGGACTAGAAATCCATTGGGGTTAGAATCCTGTCGACGGCGCAAACATTTGTTTTATTTTTATGTGAGCACGGACGCCATACGGACGGACAGACGAGCAAGGCTTCTGCTTCTGGCTTCTGGCTTCTATGAAAACATGCAGTCGTCGCTAAGGAGCTTCGCCCCTAAAACAGATCGGAAATTCATGGGTAAAAAGTAGTGCGGGCGGAAGGCGAGCAAGATGTGCTTTTTTGACTCACTCCGTTTTCTTTCAATTTTTTAAATCTTTTTTATACGGAGCGCAATGTTGATCTGTTTCTTGCGCGGAGGTTGCGTTGATGTCAGAAAGCCGAGCTTCTTATTGGCTGATTGAAAAACAAAATAGTGGGCAAACCTCAACGCATTTGCATTGAGGCCTACCCACTATCCTTTCAATCAGAGCCAATCAGAGCTCAGAGTAGTCCTGACGTCACCACAACTCCTTCGCAAGAAGCAGACGACTTGCTTTCCGCATGGTTCAGGTCTTACTTTGATTGGTAGGTCTGGTTCACGAGAATGTTTGATCCCGTTTCCTACGTTGGTCAGCGCGCACGTAACAACCTCGACGTCACCATTTTTTTTCAAATTTTATTTTTAACGTTTGGGAGCACAATTTGGAAGGAAGTCATACATCGTTTCAGCGTAACTCCATACGCGGCGACGCTACGATGCACATTAAGACCGATCAATCAGCATCAAAAGCGCTAGTCACTTAGGGCCTTTTTCTGTCTAGGATTTGTTCTGCGATGATACAACACGTCTAGAAACACGACGAACACCATGATTCTGCGCTGATGACGCTGTCTCATTGGTTCTATCAGCTTGTAGTGTCGGTTGTGCCTGTACTTAAGGTGAAGCGAACTATAGGGAAGGGCATCGAACCGTCGCGTCCCTACCCTTACAAAAGTATTTATCCACTTTCTAGAAAATTTCTATAGCAAATAGTGTATAGAGGCTATGTATTTTTTAAAGAAAATGTATACACTTTTCTATCCACTTCCTATAGCTTTTTGGCCATTTTTTGTTTTTGTAAGCTTTCTATAGAGCGTAGTGTATTGTGATTGGGAAAGAAATGGCAGAGAAATAGTACATAAAACAGATAGAAAATTTAGCACCATTTCTATCCCCTTTATGACGAAAAGTGGTTAAGTTTTTCGCAAAAAAAAAAAAAGGAATTGAATTCGGAATATTAAGTTTAGGTTTATTAGGATACATCTATGAAAACATGCAGTCGTCGCTTGCCGTGTCCACATACGCAGACATTACAAATACACACGCCAACTAGTAATTCAGAAGTGTTCACTGCTCCACCGATATATCAACCCTACACTTGAAAGAAAATCACTCAAACGAGGAGCATCCCAGAATCTTAAAGGATTACCAGTATATTGCTTTTTTTTCGCGCATAATTTATAAAAAATGTGGTTTATAAGGGTAGGTGAACTGGCATCTCCAACAATAAAGCATTACAAGCGCCGATAATTACTTGACACAGTTAAAAAAAAAAAGCAGTCTCCGCAAGGAGGTTGTAACTGGGTGGGATGTCGTTTACGCGCACTGTATCTTATTATGCTCTTTATTTATTTATTGCAATACCTTCAAGGCCCAGGGAGCGTTACAAAAGGGAATCGTTAAAAATCGAATATATAAAAAATAAAAATATTGAGACAAGGACAACAAAAACAAAATATTGCAACAATGTTTCAACAGATGCGGGATCTTACGGGAGTAAATAATTTTCAACCATATTTGTATAAACAATTCTATAAAAATATGACGACAGAACGTCTATTGAGTCACGGCGATAGAAATTATATAGCATTTTTATCATCTGTACTCTATAGACTTTGGTTTAAAGAAAGTCTCTAGAGAGACTATTTAAGATTGCCGATACGACACGAGTGGATAGAAACTTGCAAGAGTCGTTAAAATGTTGTTAGGATCATATAGACTGCCTGAAATATTTTTTGTAAGGGAAGTGGCTAAATAAAAAACTACAGCGATGGCGACAACACAGATGATTTGTCTGTGTATTGAATCAGGGCTCGCCCAGGTAGCCGAACCTTGCCCCAGCGTTCGGATGGGTCTCCTGTTCAATCAGAGAAGCACTACGCGGACGCAGCACTCGTGGAATTTTTACTACATCTCTTTCGACTGAGCGCGGGAAAAAAGATTTGTCACGAGCCGTGCCCAATTTCTGTGCGCGCGCAATCAAGAAAGATGAAGTGAAGAACCCAGCGCACACGCCTCGTGTTTAGTAAACACAGAACATTCGGGAAAACAAGCTGGACATAGCACCCCCTATTTGCCCGAGAGCGAACACAAGCGTGGCTGCGGTCGCCGCGCCCTGATTGGTTGAGGTGTACCGTGACGTCAGGGGGAGACTCGCTTCGCGATCTTGCATCGGCTCGCTTCCCTGCACCGGTTTCCTGGTTTGGCGTTGTGTGCCGCAAGCTCTTCGAGGAGCTAGGCCTCGTTTACCCGGTGTACAAGATGTTGAGTTAGGGCCGATATAGACGTGCTTTCGTACATTTTATAAGCCTGCTTGTCCCTTTTATCTTTAAAATTGTGTTACAAATCCCGAAAGCTACCGGCGGAGGCGATTCCGCCGATGAATCTCCCGTCCCCACCCGACAGAAGGCAATTTTGCGAGGGGTCGGTGAAGCGGTGGCGCAAGTGTTCCAGACTCTGGAATTCTGTTCCTTGCATGTTCATGGATTTAGGACGATATTACATCCCGCTTTCAAGGCATTTGAAGTGGCATTTATATTATGGGCCTTTGGGCAGCTCAAATTAGCTCGCGACCCCGACTCTGCGCTGCCACTCTGCATGCGCTGGTTCTGCAGATGTTTCAAAGGCTCTGCGTCTGATAATCTTTGAAGTGCTCGTGGAACAGGGTTGTTTTACATAAATGTAGCTTCTTCGTGAATTAATTATATAGTTTATACACCTATGCAGGCATATTTTCATAAGATGCATCATAATTACTGGAAATTAGTTTGTATGGTAGCAGCACAAACGGCCGAACCGCCCCCAGTTGCCTGTATGATATGTATTGAACTGCCCAAAAATACGCACAGCATAATAGTACCGTACTTGAAATTTTCATACTTTTTCCTGACATTCTTTATTCCAGCCTTGGGTATTCGGAAAATACACCGTTTAGTTTGAATTGTCATTTATTTCCAATTAAAAGAGACACTGCTGGAGGTCACCAAAAGCTCCTCAGCCTCCAAACTCCATACAGCTAGACTCTCTGACAACAGAGGGAAAACAGGAGTAAAGCAAGCATTCCAACGTCTGTCCAGTGGTAGATACAGCACTAGTAGCAGGAAATGTGGAACCTTTGAAGGGTGACAGTCTGCGTGCGAAAAAACTTGTGGTATTTAGCTTCAGGACAATTCGATTTAAATAAAATTTCAATTTTAGGGCTTAAGGGACTAATAACGAGCTGGACACCTTCGCTTACGTTTGTTATACATTACTTGAGGGTTGATATAAACAAGTCCACAGATACCACCCGTGTAGTCCATTGAAATACTAGTCCGAATCCGGCAAAGGTCAAATGCGAGCAATGTATATAATAAATGTTCCTTGCTTTTTTTTTACTTTAGCCCCTGCACTTGGGTTGTCTTACTTGTGATTTTCTTTTCCATGGCCCAGACTGTATTTAGCATGTTGCCCGATCTGCATGCAGCTTTTCTGCTTCGGCGCTATCTTGTTTAAAAATAGAGATACAAAAATAGTATACATTACCTGCCAATTCATTAGGACCATCAGAAGCATCTATTGTGTGAGATGTAAATCTATAGTGGTAGCTCCTGCAATTGTGGCCATATTTATTTATTTTCATATACCAGCTGTGATTCATGCGTTGCCTGCACTGTCAAGCATGCTTAAAATGTTGGTTGAAGCTTCGCCTGCAGCTACAGGCCATACCTCAATAAAGCCACATATAAAGATTTACACTTCCTACGAAAAAACACGCCAAAGAAATTAAATAGAAACGAGCGCGCCGACGGCTAGCGTAGTCACAGCCTCCACAGGACGAGCGGGGCGAGTCGGGGAAAATTCTCTCCTCGCCGTGACGTCACCCCGGTTCGCCGTAAGGGGGCGCCACGCGAACTTCTCGGGGCTAATAGTTCCATCTCATCGACAATAGCTGTTATTTGGAGCGAGATTTGTTCTAGCCTGCTTGAACGCCTATCAAGCCCGTGTTTGGTCAAAATGGCATCGCTTCTCTTTTCTTTGGTATTGTCATCTGCCATCTCAACAAACACACAAAATCGAGAACGCAAACGAAGTGTACATCGAGTTATAGTTAAGCAAATAATTTAGCAAATCTGAAAAGACACAAAACTAAATCTATCTACCAAATCAGTGGTCAACATCGTTTCAATCCCTTCTCCTCCCCAAAATCACCCACCTGCCCCTTCTTTTTTATAGAATGCTTGTTTTTAGTTGGAAGATACAAAAACGAGACTGGAAGACGTGAGTACTTGATTGTGACGCATCCGTTGTGTTCGCTTGCTGTGAAGTAAACGTAAGGGGGAAAAAAAACGGTTGCCAAATATAGGGACAGAGAGAGGAGAGAGCGAAAGAGAAAGAGAAACAGAGACCGAATCGACGGACGGTAAGAACCTTCGCTTGCTTCGTTGGCTTCGTTCCGGAAGCTTACCAGGAAACGGAATTGAACCCTCAACGCTCGTAGTTTTGTAGTTGTTATTTTTTTCTTCTCAGCCTGCATACGCAATTTATTTAAAAGGGTTCGCTTGGGAGTCGGAGTTAACTTCAATCGGCGTCAACCGGCACGAGTAGTGCCGCCCGTCAAAGGTGAACTCCCTGTCCTAAAATTATGCGCGCTCAACCTAGTGAAGGCAAACACCCAAAATCAAACAAGCACGATGTCTAAAAAGAAAGTGCGTTTGGCAGAGGAAAAATAAGTAAACTGTGTTTCCTCTTAAGCAAAGTGGCGGTGTGCCCCATGCAACCGGAGCGCAGAGAGCTTTTCTCGTTTGAGGATTGACGCACTTTAATCAATACACAGGATGAGAACGAAACGGCTTTAGCGTAACGGTATGACTGAACCAAGCTGACCAAATCTAGTCTCGCGTGCTCTTGTGCATTCCGTCTTTTCCCGTTTGGTCTGAAAATTTGCTATTTCTGGGAGCAGGGTTGGTCACCTCGAGCTCTGTTGTCGTAGTGCAGGGCGGAAGTTACGGTAATTGGGGAACGAGCTGCTCAGATTGCTCAGGACGTCGCATCAAATAAAATTGAAGTGAACGAATGTTGCGTGAGAAAAGAGAAGAATGACAAAGAACAGAGTATTTTCTAAACGAAAACTAGACCTTTCGATTTCTTAGGGAATATCTTATCAGGACGCCACTTTCCGGAAAACCGGGAATTGGATTTTGCGAGAGACCTTTTCCAGCGAAAGGCTTTCTTCAAAAATATTTTTTTCCTTGTATTTATTTTAGTTGTTTATTGGTAATGTTCTAGTTTGTACATCAATCTCGATACCGTTTTTTTTTTCTTCTTACCCTTGTGTTTTGTATTTTGTTCTGTAACGCCGTCCTGTTTCATCAAGATTGTTTTCTTTCTTTCCGTAATCTTACTGAACGCCTCTCATCTAAGAAACTAGATAAAGCAACTAAATTTGGCTGGCTTTTCGTGTTTTTTTTAATTAGGTGGACATTTTAAGAGTATAAGAAAATAACTCGCAATATTGTTCCCCTCTGTTTTATTTCGCGTAGATAATGAGGTACCGGTCTTCTGTTTATATACCGACCATTGCCAAAAGTATTCAAATTGTATGAACTAGCTTAAATTGTTAATGCAACGACAGGATTGTGTTGCTCTTTTTGAGGCAACCTTTTTCAGCGGAATAAAAGTTTCGGTCCTGCGAGCTCTACCATTAAAAGTTGCGCATTCTTTGGGAAAGGTCACGCCTCCGACCTTTCGGTGTCGGCACATATCCGCTTCCCGACTCTCGCTATTGTGCGTCTCCGAACCAAAAAAGAGCCCCCGTTGCGAGTGTGGCCTTTGATTCCCGCTTTCAAATCGATGAATGCTCGTGTAAGGATAGATGTGTACCCCAAACCAAAAAAAAAACAAAAAAAAAGTGAACGCGAAAAGTAAAAGTTGAGGAGGTGAAAAAGCAGTTGGGAGGGCGTTCTTCTTTACCACTTCCGCGCGAAATATGTCACAAGGAGGACGAGCGAAGTACGTATCCCGAAGAAAAAAGGGAGTGCATAGTTTTCTTGACAAAGAGCCGTGTCGGCTCTTGTAATGTGCCGGAAAAGGGGTGTGTCACATGTCGAGCCGAAACCACACAATGTGCTCTGAAAAAGAGATGGTTTGTGCTTTTAGCAAAAGAGATACCGGTTTTTCTTGTTAAGCGCTACTTTACTCGCTACAGTTTTTTTTTTTATTAGCAAGAAAGTATTGACATGTGTTCTTTTTGCTCTATCTTGTAACTTTTAATTTTATACAGAGGGGGTTCCTCGTCAGATCGTACAATGATGGTCTGGGTCATTTGTTTCTTACATTTATGTCACACATATATGTGAAAGCCGCGTTCTTGGGAGGAGCATCCGTTTAGATATAAATGACGTAGCTAATCTTCCCTCCAGATATATAAATTTCGAAACTCCAGGCGTGGGGATTTTTAAGGTTTTAATATGGCACTTTGTATAGCCGTTAATTTTGCGTCCAAGCATGCATATAGTAATGATTATTCCTACTAATTTTATAAAGTGTTTACAACATGTGCCCGGAATATTAAAAATTACAACAAAAACACTTCTTGCAAATAAAGCTACGAAACATGTAATATAAAAAGGTTCTAGAGACAGATTGACAAACAATTTACAGAAAACCTAATTTACATAAATGGCGCCAAACGTATGAAAATGAGCATCTTTATATGCATTTTCAGAATATATAAAGAAGATAGGCTTAGTTATTATTGCAGTAGTGTTATTAACGCAGAAACGCAGCTCATTTCATTAAATGTGACAAAAGTGCACGTTAATATTTGAAAATATTCATATTTTCTTTCGTTTAAACTTTCGTTATTCGTCTGCAGTGTCTTAAACTAGCTTGTGATGGTAGGACATTGAGTAACATGTGACCTCCAAAAGAGAGAAAACGACAACCTTCATTATAGTTGAGCTAGCTTGTCTTCGTTATAGGAACTTTGCCGTACGACGTCCTCTCCACAAGACTTGCTGCAGCCAACTTAAAGGCTTAAATATGGTTGAATGTATTCGACGCAATAAATACATTTTAACTGTTTGGTTGGTATTACCAGTTTCCTTAAATATACAACTGGTCACGAAATTTCGGCCAAATTTTCGAACAAGGTACAGGAACTTTGTGTTTCAGAGAAGGCTTTTTTTTGGGAGTTACTCCGGCTTTTAGTGAGTTACACCAAATTCACACAGGTCAGTAGAAAAAAATCTCGTACAGCAACTTTATTATTTAAAACGTACAGCGAAACAGACGGGACGGAAGGAAGGAGACAAACGACCGCTGAACTTACAAACTTCTTCCGTCCCGTCTGTTTCGCTGTACGTTTTAAATAATCACGCCTTACCAACACGCCCAGGCTTATATTTTGACCAAGCTTTATGTACCGTCTGCAATTGAGCGAGCACCGATAATTCTTTTATTATGTCTAAAAAAATCACAAATAAGCTTTCCTTGGATTGTTTCTTAAACAAAACTATGTTTTGCAAGCGAAAAAAAAAGTAAACAGGCAGTTTAGCTGTGGGTTTGCAGTGCCTCACCTTTATGCTCTACTCGCGGCGCAGACTTTTGGCAGTAAATGATGGAATTCATTTTGAAGCAATAAAAATAAACGAAGAGTTACATTATTTTGGAGATTGTTTTAGAAAACGAAATTTGAACAGTTGACCAAGCGTCAAGACTGCCAATGGGATTACGCGTCACCGTGGCCAACTGGTGGCTCATTTGGAGGAGTTCGAAATTACGATCCCACTTTCCGGTTGCAAGACTCCCAGCAGAGCTCGATAGATGGCGGCCACTTGTCGACGCTAGCACCACGCGTAGTCGTGTGCCAAGCTCTCCGATAGCGTTACGGAGAAGTTTCGTGCCCTTTTGCGTATTGAAGGACTCTCGTATTGCCTTCAATATGTCCTTTATTTTTTGCTTCCTTAATGGGTACTTGTTTTTTGCGCGTCGTTTAATGAGCTTTAGATTGCTATCAAACTTACTGTCGATGAAAAAGTACATTATTGCCTTACCTATTTTATACTGAATAAACAATGCCCTTAAAAAATGTGACGAAAAGTGTGTCACAAAGGGTGTGACGAGTGACTTGCCGCCAATACAACCTTCGGTAACATTCATGATTGGATGCCTCCACCCTTCCGGGGCGAAGCTGCTACCGACACCGCGGACGCGTCCATTCCCCGCAGCCTACATAAGCCGGCCCTAAAAGTGGTCAGGGGCTCTCGCCGAGGAAAGCCTTGCTGCTAGAAAGAAGCCTGCATTTTTGTTGTGGCCCTCCCTCTTCCGTGAAAATACCGAATGCGGACGCGCGGACTCCGACATGTGATTCTGCCAAAAGAGGCAACGCCGTTATTTCTGACTTTTCCAGCCTTCGGACCAAGAGTGTCGGGGAAACTCTCAATAAACACGTCTTTTGCTGTATCGATCTGCTGCTGCTTGTTTCTCCCCACGGGAACCTCAAACTAGTCCTTGTTCGAACCCGGCCGTAGTTGCAAAAGCAGCCTTTGGGAAACAAAGAAACCCACGTAATTAGAAAATTGAGGCCTTGAGACAAGGAAACAACAATGGGACATAACACACCACCGTCTGCGTTTTGATTATTATTTAAAAACCACAACTTTTAACCTGTAAAACATGCACCTGATGAAAAGTTGTATCAGCATTCTAAATTTATCTAAATTCAAGATTAAACTAGTGTTTTGTATGTGTTTTATTAGCTCATCGTGTAGGCTTAGACACTACCAGTGCTCAGCCATCTAGCTGTTTTTATATTCATGTACATTAGTCGTTCGCACAAATATCTCATGTCATTGAAATCAAATAATTGCTTTGCTAGCGTCTTCCTGTGTAGTAGTGAATGTATGTGCACAAACGATGAACGCTTCAGTGCTTCAGCATCACCTTTTCTTTAATATATATTTATGCAATGTTATTGATTAATGTCTGAACGAAACGGTGGAAAGCATCTTAAGTAACAGTTTCGTAATAATTTGTTTGCGCTTTGTCTCGTCAATGAAGTAGATTGATGTATCAAAATCTCGACTTCAAAAATTTAATCCTGAACGCAGAGAATACTTCTAATAATTGGTGGAAGGCTTGGTCCGAGCACGCAGCCTTTTGACTCATCATTTCGAAAAACTAAGATGTTCATTTTTGTGGATCAGACAAGATATATGTCGATTAAATTATTTCTTGACGGTAAACACCTAAAAGTCAACTGAGCTTTCTCAAGCGCAAAAAGAAATATTAATTTCCAGAAAACTGAGATATGCATTTGCCGTCTTGCGAAGCAGTTGTTTGCTTAAGTTCATAGTTTAAAGTTGTGTTCTGCTATGTTGCTCACAAGCTAGTGTGTTAACGGAACACATATATGCGGTCTGAGTTTTTTTCAGGTTCTGCTATGACCCGCTACTGCTCAGTCGATACGTGTAAACTTGAAAATGTATAAACATATCCTCACCAAAGAACTGTCGATAAATACGTGACATGGAAACGCGAAAGAGGTGGTCGAGCCGTAATATGACGAAGATTACACACCAGTCACTAAGATAAATCTCTCAATCAAGTTTATTATTAAATAAATGTTTACTTAAGTTAACAGATTCATAACAGAACCCAAACCTTTCGGATGGGTTTGGTGAAAATACCGATAAAAGTTCGTACATGTTTCGCTGCTGATTGAACCAGCCTAGCATCTAGGCCTGGTTAAAGCTTCTAGGTTGGCCACGATATATTACACTCCAGCATCATTCATCGTGAAAACGTCTACTTCTGTTAGCAGGAAATACTTCAAGCGGGACCAGTTTAAAGAGGAGACTGGCTTCAAAGTGGAATTTAATTTAATAATAACAATATCAGTAATGGTTTATTTTAAAAGTGTCTAGGTGGCTAAGGCAAAAAGAACACAAAATATTCTGACGTGGCTTCGACCCCCAGTGCAGTCAGCCGGGCAAAGATTACAAAATATAAATGCAACGCATACGCAAAACATGAAGGCAAAAAATATCGACACTGCGGAAAAAAATAAACTGGGGCAAAAACACTAAACGTCTTCCAGACATTGTCATCAATTCTCCTTCAACAAGTTGCAGAAACAACATTAAAAAACAAAAAACCCATCAATATCGGAAACAGAACCGCAAGAAATAACAACCTTGATATTAAAGACATTAAGGCATTGAGAATTGTTTACATATACTCATAACATTCTAGGCAGACACGATAACAGGTTTCAGTCAATGGCCACTGAAGGTGTATTATTGTGATCGCGGTCGAGAAGGCTGAGAAAGAATTTGAACATTTCGCGTTGACGTCGGAGAAAAATGGAGCCTCCTTTCTTTCTCGCTCTCTATTTTCTTTCGCTTCTCTCTGTCTTTTTTTCCCATTGCTTTTTTTCTCTTTTGACATTGTGTGACGCTGTCGGGGCACACTTCGCCCAAGACATTGTCTTACAACTTCGAGTGACGAACAATGGAACGGCCTTGCTCTGGAGTGTTTGCGATTGATGTCCCTCGACGATCGATGACATCTAATGCTTCGGACTACTTTATTATACATTTCAATACCGTAGCACTTTATATCTATTGGGGTAGCTGACTCACATTTCATGCATGTGGCTACTGACTAAATGACCGCAGAAGAACGTGCTTGACCACAAACGGTGCTGCGTAAGTTTTTGTTCACTGTGTTTGCCTAATATTATTCCAACATTCCCGTTTCGACTAACCCCAATCGCAGAAACTCGATCACCTGAGTAAAATGCGGTGCGATTCGTTGCTTAGAAACTTACCACTTAGCTGTCCTATCTTGTTAATTTTGCACGCGCAGTCTTGACAGTATAAAAGAGCCACTTGGAGTGGCCGCTTCAGGCGGCTTTGCTGAATTCCCTATGGCCAAGCACGCATTGCTTCGGGTGAAAAAATTATTTTTGAGTGTTTCAAATTTCTCTCTAAAAATAATTGTACTGTCTGTCCAATGTATGAGCTTACCGCGGCAGCATAATATCTTAGGCAAATGGGTAATTTATGCTGAGGGAGATTGTACATCATGGAAAACTAATCTAAAGCTTCAAACGTATCATTCTTCTAAGGCAGCCTCTACGTCACGAGCCATTAGTTTCAAAAAATGTTAAAGAGAGAGTAAACAAAATAACCTGAAAACACCGGTTCTCGTCATTTTTAATACTTTAGAAAGTATCGCTGCACTTACAGATTTCTGAGAATAATGGGTTTCTTCCACGCCTGGCAGACAAGTCCAGACATAGTTCTTTTCAGGAACCCGAGAAGACGCAGAAGCATCGAGAGAAAAGTTCACTCGAATATTTTCATCTCTCTGTACACAAATGTGCACACTCATTGATGCTACGCGAAGGGTGGGAGTAGAGAAAAAATGAAAGCCGTTTACAACTCCCTGTAACGCCGAATTGGAGCGCAGCTCTTGAGGAAGAGGAGGAGAAAGCGGTACATCAGGGGAGGGTATACCCCTCCTCCTCCTCCCTTCTCCTCGTCCCCTCATCCTTCAATATCGTCCCGGGGGGGTTGGTCACGTGACCTCAGGGGGGCGTCTCGCGCTGTGCATGTCCCAACATGCACCGCTGGGGGGGGGGGGCTCGCGCGGTGCATGTCCGAACATTCACCGCGCGGTTACGCCGACGGCGACGCGGCTCAAGCCGGAAACGGGCGCCCAAGAGCTGCGCTCTACAAAGGGCTGGTTTTCGCACTCTTCAAGCGTGACTTTTTAAAGAATTAAAACTTAATTTACCGCTGTAAGCTTATTCAGTAGTCCTTCTGGAAGCGTCCTCACTGGTATAGTCGGAATGAGGGCTGGGTCGAGAAACGATTCTGGTTGGACACGCTGCGTAAAAACAATTCTGCAAAAAGAAAAAGAAAACAAGGTTAAAGTGTAATGCACACAAATAAACGGCTCAGCAAAAACAATTTTTATATATCTTTACATTCGGGGCAAAAACAATTTGTGGAGTCCCGGTATTCAATGTTACTCGCAAGCCTTCCAAATGCCGCCGAGATAAAGACGAACGAATAAAGCAAAAAAAAACGACCGACGGAAAGGACGACCTTCGAGCAGATTTCTTTCATTCCAGTCATTTTATACTTCGCTCCACTTTAACGTCGGACCCCAGCTGACGCTACAACCCAATAAAACCGGTCAAACAGCGGAAGAAGACAATCTTCACGGCGCTCACTTTTCTTTGTGCGCTTGCTTTTACCGACTGAACCAATCGCGACACAGCAGTGTTGTAGGCGTTACCGAGAAAACAGTAACGAACTACGTTACTCGTTACGTGAAGAGTAAGGGAACGCGTTACCGATCTATATCTACCTCAAAATTAAAGGAACACGTTAACGTTGTCAGATTAAAACTAAGCCACTTTATTTTTGCGTTACTTTTAATTTATAAATTCCCGGCAACAGCGGTATTATATCATTTCTTTAGTGACAGCGTTTTTTTACATTTGAACAAATGGCGTGGGCGTTAGGGTTTCTCTAAAGTGGGACTCTCTTGCATGGGGAAAAGACGGTCAAAATATTCAAGGTATGTGGAATGAGTGCAATCATTAATGACTTGGCGCCTATGCACTTCGTTTCAACTTAACTACAAACGTAGCCGACGCTACAAGCTAATGAGACATATCAAACAGAGTCAAAAGCGAAAGTCGCTAGTCTTTTTTGTTTATGATTGATTCAGCGACAATGAAACAGATACAGAAACATGACGAACACCATGGTTGTGAACTTTTGACGCTGTAGGATTTGTTCCATCAGCTCGTAGCCTCCGCTGCGTCTGGACTTAGGTGAAAGGAAGGAAGTAGTATGCTATGAAACATGTAAAAAATGCAAGTGTACTTTTCTTCGTGCGTTGGGAAGATGCAAAGGGGAAACGTAACTACCTTACCCGTTACTTGAAATAAGTAACGTAAGTACGTTCCCCGTTACTGTCTTAAAAAAGTAACCAGTACGTTACTACGTGACCCAAAAAGTAACGCGTCACCGGTGACGCCGTTACTCGTAACACGTTATCGTCAACACTGACGCACAATAAATGCACCGCGATCCTTCGCTTTTTTTTTCTTTCTTCTTTTGCGCGATTGGTTTTGCCAACGATAAGATTTCTATAAACAAAATAAGCTCCATGACTATGCACTTTTGACGCTTCTCGATTGACTTTATTGGTTCGTAGCGTGGGCTACGAACTTAAGGTGGAACGTGTTATAAACCAGCACAGTGTTTCCAGACAAGCCCGCTTTGCCCATACCGGGTGTGGGCACTGCGCATGCGCAGTACCGACAGCAGCGCCACCGCAGTAGAGTGACGTCATGAGTAGAGTTCATGGTAAAAAGCCGAATTTGTTTTTTCTCACCCCGCATTTCACTCATTTACTACGACGTCCGAACGAAGGCTGGAGGAAATTAAACACCCAGATTGGGAAGCGGAAAGTAGTCTCTTTTCTTCTCCGCTTGCCGTTACTTTATTTTTATTTGCGTGTCGGTTCCGCCGTTCGATGAATCGTCAGTTGGAACGCGTGCCTCTTTCTTTCTACAACGGATTATCCGTATATCGACAGCGCTGTATTAAAAGAGAAAATGAACTCGAATGAGGAAATTAGAAATGGTCCGAAATTAAATGGCCTTCCAGTCATTTGTTTCATTACTTTTGTTATCGTTTCGACGGAACTTTAAGTTTTAGGCGCGTCCTCGTGCGGAGCGCGATTTAATGAGTTTTTGCGGTGCCTTTCAAAAGCACAGAACAAATGTTTTGGTAAAGGCTTTGATAAAGAATGGATAATAGCTTTCCTTCTTTCATCACGCGTTTTCTCGGACATTCCTCTCCTAAAATAAACTGCGAATACCTCTTTTGCACCTCCGTCCCCCCTTCCTCGGGGGGACGTTTTTTTCTTGTTTTTTTCAGTACTTTACTTTTTATAATTGACAGCAAGTAATCGATGTTTATTTTGAAAAAAAAAAAAAACTCGAAACACATTCCGGAAAACTTGGTTGAACGGGTCAATAATTTGTTTAGCACAGCCAAAAGTAAAAGAGAATGAGCTGTCCTTTCGTTTCACGATAATTTGAACAACGGCAAAAATAACGGCCGATCAGCTGTTATTTTTAGAAAATAAGAGCCGATCAGCAACCCGTCTCGAAGAACGTGAAAACAAACAGCCAGATCCCAGCTCTCTTGTTTAAAGGAATCAGGCGACTTATCTGTGTCGCTTTCAATACCTCACTTGGACCGTAGAATTTCTTTTCCCAATCGACATTAAAACAGACGATATAAGCGAGTCGTGGTACTTTTAAAGTAGCAGAACATGAGTCAATTACACCGCCCATATCCATCCAATTCGATACAATTTTCAGTTTCCAGAAAACAAAGCACCTACAAAAAGGTACCGACTTAGTAGGAGCGCTATGGAAGACTAAATGACCCAATCCCACATGTGCACTCCTCAACACGGTTAGCGCAAACGAGCCATTACCGTGTTTCCTTGTCATTTTCTGAGTAAAGTCACTACTGGAGCCGTGGAAAGTGGCCAGTCGGAGTACCCCATATAAAAATGGTCTATGGTCGTCTATGGAAACTTATATGGCAGGCTATCACCCCTATGGCCCTCTATGGTCGGCCAAAGAAATCCATAAAGACAGCTACAGCCAGCTATAGAAAAAATCTATGGCCCTGTGTCTAAAGACTGGGAACCAATAAATTTTCTTTACCCGCCTACAGAAAATTCTATGGCCCTAAGTCTAAAGACTGGGAACGAATAAAATTTATTTAGACGCCTATAGAAAATTACATGGCCCCATGTCTAAAGACAGCGAACCAATAAATGTTCTTTACCCGCCTATAGAAAATTCTTTGGCCCCGAGTTTAAAGACTGGAAACCAATAAATTGTCTTTACCCGTTTATAGAGAAATTTATAGCCCCGAGTCCAAAGACTATGAACCAATACATTTTCTTTCCACGCCTATAGAAAATCACTACCGGCGCTTACTGTTTTAGTAAAACACTCCAGGTTAGAAAATTAAATCAATACTAAATTTCTGTAATGCCGGTGACAAACCATGGCCCAAGATATGTTCTCTGCTGTTGCAACGAGTCGTGAAAACCAGTAATATCGTTTGTTTGAAAAAATCCATTAAAATACTTGTGCAAGAATTAAAATTAATTATTACCCCCAAAAGTGAAAATAAATTACACTGGCGCCGAACACTGCAATCAAGCAATAGCTTGATTGCGATCGTCAGCACCAGTGTACTGCATGTCATCACTGCATTGTCAACGTGATTCATCAAACTTATTAAAATATAATTAATACATTTTATTTAATTAGCCTAATGATCTACATTTGCTCTTTCAGGGTGTTGAATTAAGAGATGGGGGCTATTCCAAGAGACAATTCAAATACTGTATTAAGTACGAGTTATATTCGCTCCGCCTCTCCGTGTTTTTGCGACAAATGATGGGTCACCGAGAAAGTCGGATTCAAAAATTAGACTGCCATATATACAGCTAGTGCGAACGTAGCATATGAAGAGAGGGGTTGATGTTGGTGCTGTTGTGTGGGGTAGTGTTCTGCTTGTGTTCTGTGTATTCTGTGTGTTTACACATGTATTATCTATCATGTAGCGTTCACAAATCAGGGGTGCTTGAAGTAAATTTTTTTAGCTTGCTGGCTAAAGAGAGCTATAGAGTAAGCCATAGAGGAGTCTTTAGCCAACCATTAGACAAGCTAAAGAGCGCTATGGCTGGACAGCGATAGGGCCATAGACGAAGGTGAAGAGGCCCATAAAGGCGATTAAAAAAATTCTAAAGACAGCCATAGAAAATTCTTTAGCTAATTGGGCCAAATAGCTAAAGCCGACCATACAAAGAATTTTCTATAGCCGACCATAGGACATTTTTGTATGGGACTAACCAAGGTGGTAGATATTTATAGCCGCGCTTTCGAAGTAAAATGCTAAGAAGCGCCGAAGTCCTGTTTGCGTTGTTACAGCCGCGCACTTTAAACAACATGACACGCGGCGAAGAAAAAACGCGATGGAATTATGGGGTTAATTCGTGAAGCGTTATGCGAAGAGCTCGGCGGAAGCGCTACATGTCGAATGCACGCAGTAAGTTGATAGTCAGAGGCGGCGTTCAACTAGGACGGGTGTTCGTGAGATCTTATGAGCGCCATTGGTTTTGGGAAAAATGTCGTGGCACTCTCGAACACCTGCTCGCGTCACTAGCCCACTGTGGTCGGGGATAGTTTTTTTGTGGTGATGTAGTCGAGGATACTGGAGCTCTTGCTCGATCCCCGAGATTCCGACAACTGGCCGTTCTCTTTTATCTATTTTTGAGACGAAGGCCTTATATGTCTCATTACGGGAAAAGGCGGCGTCGGCGTTGTGCCCGAAAGATGGCCATAAAAGTACGTCGTCAAGCGCGCGGCGCTCAAGGTCAATGCGGACACGCCTCAGGAATAAAACGCAAAGAAAAGCGCAGCAACGCAGATGCTTCTTCCCGGAAGCCTTGAAGCCGGCGGGGACTCTGCGCCTGCGCAGTGGGGAAGCGTGATGTCACCGCCGGAGCGCCGTGTGAAAAGAAAGGCGTGACGCGACGCCTTCGGCGCCTCAGTCACGCTTCGGACTTTATCTGTGCACGTTGTGTGCTTCGTGCGATGGACTGGGAGGCGACCGCGTCTATATATGCGGCCTCGTTTATTACGTGTAGAAACAATACTCGCAAAAATTTCACCCGCGGGACTCTAATGATTTCGAATTCCTACACGCAAGCAAACAGAAGTATCTTCGGCGTGTTTCTTTTACTTTTTCCGAAGCGACCGGCTTCGATCAAAGAAGTTTCTGTATTGATTTTTTAGTGGCTATTTAATCTCCAACTAAGAGCATTTATTTCGATCTATAAAACCATTTTTGCTTGTCGTATTTTAAGGTGAATTTTTTTTGTCTACACTCTTTTTTACATTAAGTTCGAGCGCCGGCGATGCTACAATTTAATGGCGCCCTTCAAGCGGCACAAAATTTTCATCGCCACGGTGCTGATCGTCTTTGCAGGTTCGCTAAAACCGGCTAAACCAATCACTCATAAAAACCAACCGCGCATATCAGCCAATCACGCATTTTAAAAACCAATAACGCACAAAACCCACTCACGCATCGTAAAAATCAATGACGCAATTTTGCAAAAACAATTACATATATAAACCAATCACGCATATAAAAATCAGCAGAACCCATCCTTTGGGAATGATTATCTACGTTAATGCGAATAGCATCAAACGGTGCGGAGTTATGCGCGTTCGTCAGGTGGCCGGCACACTCTAGATACGCCAGCCCACTCTTGAGGCGATTCTAAATTTGTTGACACTTTCACAGCCCTGCGCACGATCTCCGCAGCCCAGCACGTGCGTTTGTGTCACTTAGGAAGGCGAGCAAAGCACGCGCCATACGCACAAACACTCAAAATGGTACCGACCAGACTTTCTGGCGTCTCAGCTAGTCTCAACTAACGGTACTCTAAACGGTTGTTTATATCTTTACCATAGGACGCGTTACAGCGCTGTCACAGCTGCTGGCGCGCGCGCTCCATGCACGAGGGCTCATTCCGCTCTCGTGAGGCTGAGCACGGCCGCTACATCACCCTCTCCCGAGCGCGGGAGAGGGTGAGCTAGTGGCCGTGCTCAGCCTCACGAGAGCGGAATGAGCCCCTCGTGCATGGAACGCGCGCGCACCGGTAGCTGTGACAGCGCTGTAAAGCGCGTCCTATGGTAAAGATATAAACAACCGTTTAGAGTGCGTTGAATGACTGCCTTCATAGCTCTGTGGTTAGCGCGTCTGCCTGCTGATCAAAGGGTCAACGGTTCGAATCCCAGCCGGCGCCGGTCTTTTTTTATTTATTTATCGACCCGCGGCGTAAGAGGTTAGATAGCCAGATAGATAGATACATAGATAGACGAAAAGTGCGTGAAGTATCCAAAGAATGCTATTCGCATTAAAAACAATCACGCATACAAAAAATCGCAGGATCACGGTACATTTATTATGCATGTTTTGTTTAACCGGTGATCCTAAACGCACAAGGACAACGAGCACCGTGATGATGCACTTTATACGCTGCTTGATTAGCTTTATCGGATTGTAGCGTCAGGCTTCGCTTCGAAGTAGTCTAAAACGGCTTATAGCTTTTAAACAAGACAAAGAAAAAAATACCGTATGCAAAAACAAAAGCCCTTTAAACTGAACACTTGCCGGCATTTGTTCCTGTATTGTTATGTTTCTGTTTGAAATAATAACTAGCTGGAGATTATTAACAAAAACTACTAATCATAGATTCCGTCATTAAATGAATACGTTGTTTCAAAAATGTGATAATTAAAATAACTAGCACAACTGTTTCGCTACTCATGCCATTTCTTTTTTAGTTTCCAGGCTTTCGGTTATCACTTCAAGGATTTTATACTACACTTATGATTGCGTCGAATCTAAACGATTGTGTGTATCTTAGACCACCGACACACAAACTCTTTATATCTATTTTTATCCTTATTTTTGCTTTGTATTTTTTAAATTTTTATTAAGCGTGCCCAGAAACCAAACTGACATACTAAAACGAAGAAAGACTAAGATGTGGAAAATTTCTCAGTGCTACAAACAACCTCATATTCTCGGTCGGGAGGCAAACTTTATCGGTAGGCCGAAAAATCATACCAACGTTCCTCGGTGAGGCAATTTTGAAAGTGATACCTTTCGATGTTCACTCACGCGCGAATCGCACGGAGAAGTGAATTGTTTGAGCCTATTTCAGTACGGAAGACCCCCACTGCTTTGCATTGAAGGCTGCGGAAGAAATGTCTAGGACAATTGTTCGGCTCCCGTGACGGATGAATGTTCAGAACTCTAAAATGGGTCACTAATTTGTTTCTCTTATATCGGTATCGTTTTCAAATTAATTTCATAATTTGGTGTGGTCTGTAAAACATTATCCCCTAGTGAAAAAAACCTGATTTGTATACGAAATTTCTTGGTCTCATAAAGGCATATATTCAAATAAGATCGTATTAGAACATATAAATAACCTAATACAAACGTATGAGAAGATATGAGAAATATATAAGTTTCTTTTAGGTTCTTAAATAATTTTATATTGTTCTTATAAGCTTTTATGCGGTTCTTCTATGTTGTTATGTGACCTTATATGATCATATGCGATTACTGGACCAAGAGATTACTCATACAGATAAGATCTTTCACTAGAGGCCACAACTGCTGTAGGTGATCCAACGTAACGTCTCTGCTCTTTAGTATCATACTCAACAATGGAAATACTTTATGGTACACTGTAAATTAGGCTACCCATGCAAATTCACATCTAACAAATGCGGCTTTAGTTCAACGGGAATATCAATCCGACAAACTGATCGCCCTGTGCCGCCATCCTCATGACGTCACGCCAAAACGGAGGCGCAGGCGGAGGTGCTTTGTTCTGTCAGGAAAGGGATTGCTGCGCATGCGTACTGCCTACAATACCTTTGAGAAAACGCAGTAATTTATAAACAAGAAGTTTCCACACATCAGTTCCTTTTTCAATACCGGAAGAACACCCTTCTTTTCGCCTTTGACGGCATAAATTGCGGATTTATCTTTCTTGCGTACATCGCGGTGCTTCGCTTTTTTTTCAGTTATCGGGCCGAAAGACGTACGATGGATGTAGACTGAAGAATTCTTGCCGAATTTGGCGTCCGCCGTCGTCGCAAGTAATCGTGGAATCTGTTTCGTTATCTCTTTTTTACTTGCATTTTTGTTCGTCTTTTGTCCGCAGAAATTATAGACGTATTGGAAGGAGTTACGAGCTACGTTTAGGAAGTGAAAATTTAATGCGGTTCTCAGGCGAATTTAGTTCCGCGAAGAGAGAGTAGGCAATATAAATAATTGTGACATTCCTTGGTACTGTTAATTCGCACAATTTAATAAGAAGCGTTCACTTTAAAATAATTTATCTTCTTCTTTCGTTAAAACGTTTCAGAATCACCAATAAATTTATCTTTTCGTCATGGACGGATCAACTCCACTTGCGTTTCTTTGGTGATGGAATCACTAAAAAAGCTGGAAAAAGCTGGTAATGCTTCGAGTACTGTATTAAATAAATACTTTGCTCTCAAAGTAGCCAGAACGTGAAGTAAAGTCTCATTGTGTACATAACGCGTTATGTGAAAAAAATCATAATCCTTTTCTTTTTCGACGGTTTCAATAGAGCGCTGCTACAAAATCCGCACTCCAAGAAAACGTATGAGACACATTGAAACTTAGTATTGCCAAGTCCTCGACCATTAAGTTCGAAGGTTCTTGGTTCAAATTTCACCATCAAGCGAATGCCTTTGAGTATGAACTTGGTACCTCTTACCTCTAGCTTCGTCATACTCACTCTCAGCAGTAAGCACCTTAATTGTGAACACAGAACAGATCGTACTTTGGAAACAAAGGAGCGCAACTCCCACAGAACTATTTTCTTATTATCCTGAAATCGATATTCTTAAAACCAAGTGATTACTTGCATATTTTCAGATATGGTCACCAAATTCTCCATACATAAAAGCTGCTCTCTAAACTCTCTCGAGGATACCAAACCGCTGGTTAACTTTTGTTTGTAGTTCCTTCCTATGACGAATTATAGAGCTAAATAAACAAAAATTTCAAAAGCTTTCTCCCATTCCACACAATCTAGTTTATTACTTGAGTCACCTTCGCCACCGTCTAGAGTTCTGCGAATCTCAGCACAACCTCGGGGCCGGTGTAATAGAACTCCATCTTCTACAATCAACACCAGCAGCGGTTGATCAGTTTCCGCCAGGAAGCTCAAATCGCGCCAGCGTCGTCAGAAAACTTATGGTCACTAAACCAACAAACTGTTTGCTGTCTTTTCTCAAGTTCCGCACATACTCACTTGGATTCTGAGTGTTGAGATTGGACCGACAGTTCTTTTCTTTTTTCGAACTTCTCTTGCTGTATCGTTTGTTATATAATTTCAAAGCAATTCTACAAGCCCATGAGAAAACGACGTGCCTTTTGTGTGTGAGTGTTGTCCTTCTTCGTCCTAAATAATAAACTTCAGCAGCGCAGAAAAAAAAACGACGACGGAATTTATGTTTTTTTAAGTCTTCCTTTCATATGTCGCCAGTTTTGCCTCCTAACAAATTTGCCACGCCTTTTTCATCTAGTAAAACAAGGAGAGAAAACTATATTTAAGCAATATTCTAAAGGCCCGTTCACACACTTGCAACTGAGTACGACCGAGAAAGACGAGACCTGTTGAAACCTCTTAAATTTCTTAGGACGAGAGAACGCACTGGCACCCTGGCGCCATCTATGCGGTGACCCTGGAACTGCATTTCACAATAGCGAAGGTTTTGCGGGATTTCCGAGGTGAAATGTGCGTAATACCTATGAGAAAGGCTCTGTTTATAACTTTGACAAAAGTGTTTCGAGCCAAGAAAGAAAGGATAATGCGCGAGAGAAATAGAAAATATGCCGGACCGCCGAGATTACACTGCTACCCAATAGATGGCGCCAGTGTGTCCTCTGGTCGTAAGATTTATTAAGAGGTTCCAAGGCACAAGGTTCTAAAAGGTCGCAAGTGTGTGAACGGGCCTTAAGAAAACAAATAATATGAAAAATAGAGGTACATCCGAATAGATGTGGGCAATTGATATACGCCGAAACTTTTAGTGGCACCATGTTACGAAGGATTTTCTCATACAATCATCGCTTTTACTTTGATGATTCTGCATGTCTCCCTCTCCTAGCGTCGTTGTGTTTTGAGTACATGCGATCTAGTTGAGACAAAACAACCGGAGAAGAGCGTATTTAGTTTTGTAGTGCTTTTTAAATAAATTCTGTGTGTATGTTTATACAGCCGAAAGTTAACCTCACTGGGCGTCTGGCAAATCAGCTGTAGATGCGAAATTTAGCCAGTGCAGTACAACCGCTAGACTGGGGTCTTTAACATGCATCACGGAGTCGTGATAACCGACCGCACACCGGTACAATACTCATCCAGATCTTTTTGGCTGCTTCTGCGACACCGCTAGGATCAAGGTGCCCTGAGCTGGCAAGTTCGGTGCGAATAGTCGTTCGCGGCGTTCATCGGGACATGTTCTCGGGGAGTCATGGCTCATCAGATTACACATTTTATCGTGTGTTTTTTTCTTCCACTGTGTGTGATTTTCTTCCTTTTTGTATTTTGCCAGAAAGTGTATATGCCCCTTCCTACTGTAGTCCCACGAGGGACTGAAGTACTTTTGCAAAGATAAAGAAAATAAACGGGTAGTGGTGGGGATTACACCAATCTCCCTGGGTTCTGAAACGCGAGCTTTCGCTCTATGTGCTACGAGTTCGTATGCGCTAGCCCACTCGGCAGCCAATCCCCTGATTTTTTAAATCGCGTTTTATCCATTGACACGTTATTTTCTGGTTGTTTTATTTTTATAAATAATAAACGAAAGCGCTTCTTGTTTTTTTGTTGTCTATTTTCGGGGAGTGACGAGAGGCGAAGAGATTGTAATATCGAGGCTGGAGATGCTCTAGCAACGCTGCGCTCATAGGTTCCTTCTGTAAACAAGTATCTCTTCATGCGTTTGTTAAGTTTTTCAAGCAACACTTTTGTTTGTTGTGACGATTAGCAACATATATACGTATATATAGGTTGTTTTCATTTAAAATCGAACACGCGTCTCGGGGTGTGTTTCGAAAATGTAGCAATTTCGGGATATATTTACTAAAACAAATACATACATTATTTGGTTTATTTTTCACTAGTGGCGAGGTATGTAAGTAGATTATAAGATATATAAATATCATGGAAAGCATTTTGCCAATATGACCGAAATTAAAGCTTGATTGTTGTCTGATGTACGTTGAAAAACGGAAAGCACTGTTGCGGAGTAAATATATTTTGCTCCGAATCACGCGAATGTTCACCTATTTTTTAAATACTTGATAAACAAAGTATTATTACTAGGTAATTTACCAAATCCCCGCCATAATGTTGGCCAAAATCACCTAAACGAGGACGCAGTCAAATAAAAAAAAACAAGATTGAAGGTTTAATAACGGCCAGAAAAACAAAATACTATATTTAGTATATATGTTTTTAATAAACCTTGTTTTTACCTTGCTGCTAATTGATTATAAAAATTTTGATTACTTGAAAAAATTGGTCCTGAAGTTGCTGGAGTTTTGAAACATTATTTTAATCAAATGTTTCTAACATATCTTATTTTGTGCATATATCATTGAACTTGAATTAAATGAAAAGGCATAAATTTGAGCTTGGCGCTGTTATAAGAATCATTAAAGCGTCTTTAAAATGTCACACGTGAGAACGTTCTAAACTTTTTCATAAAATATCATGGACACAAAGTTAGCCATTCTGGTGTTTGTTCTTAATGTATTCCAAAATATAAAATGTTTTTCAATCCATTAGACGTAATGAAACATAAAGAGGAATCCTCTAGTAGTTTGAGAAGTGACAAAAAAGCGAGTGGTCAAACATGCCGTCCGTGACAGCTGGAAGAAATAAATGTCAGTTTTCGCCTCGGCCGCTTTGATGGTCAATAACTTGAAAGCAAAATATTCGGCAAGCTTGCCGTTTTTTGTTTCTTTTTTCTTTTCAAGAAGCATCCCAAAACGTATACAATGTTGATCATAATTTAAAATTTTATCCTTAACCTCTGCCCGAGCTGAAATGAAAAGAGCCAAATATATTCTCAAAATATGTAAATAAAATAAAATAATGCAAGTTTAAATAAATATTTCGATTTTGTTATGCAAATAAGAAGTTGTTAGAGGATTTTCCGACCTCTTTCTGTCCGCCCTGCAGATAGCCGGTTGTGGAGCTTATTATTCATTATCTTTACATCTACTTAACGATGCAAAGTCATCAAATGGAATTGCCGATGCAAACGCGGACGTGATTTCAGATCAACTCGGAGCTGCTTTGTGGTCAAAGCCCAGACTTCCATCGTATCAACTTTTAGGGCGAATAAAACAAGCACATGCGCGTGCAAAGATAAAACAAAAATCGGTCTTTTTCTTTTCAGAAGTTGTTCACAGCAGAATCCGTTCGAAAACTTACTATGTCCGGAGTGAGCTCCCAAACATAATAGGCATAATAAACAAATATAGAATCATTTGAGGGACAAGTATAGAACTAAAAATTTTTAAACTGTTTTTTTTATCGTGTTATGTGCATCTAGTGTAAAGATTAATTGGTTGAAGTACATTAAATATGCTTAAAATTTGACAAAATTTAAATTTGGGGGTTTTACGTGGCAAACCAACGACGGGCATCTGGCAAGCCCCAGCGGAGGGCTGAGGGTTAATTTCGACCACCTTGGGATCTTTAGACGTGCAAGCGAAAGCTCGGTTACAGGGCGGCTTCTCCGCAATGAGCCTCCGTCAGAATGCGGGCACCTCGGCCGGGATTCGAACCCGCCACATGGGAATCCGTAGGCCAGCGCTCTCGCCTTTAAATTGTGACCAAAACAATGTTAAATATTTTTCGAGCAGTAGCTAATACTCCTTCGATTTTCCCATCATTACCTATATGTCATGGGTATGCTATAACCGATTTATCGAAAATTTATGCCAAACGACTGATATATAACACATCGGTATGCCATAAAAAGTAAACCCGAAACTTATATATATCTCACTCACCTTCGTTTGCACAATTCAGTACATCAAGCTCGTCAGATACATCTGTAGTATATTCTGGAATCCCCAACTAAGTTTGGACGTCAGAGAGTTATATATACACTGCTCAGTCAACCAAGTTATCTTGCATTTCTGTAAGTTTGTGTCGCCTCACTAAACTTAGCGGTCATAATTAACAATGTATAAAAACATCGCCTGTACAATTGATAAGTTCAATGCTTTGGATAATTATTTGTTTGTTTCTTGTGTCGTGGTGGCGTTGCTTTTGTTGTAAGGATTCCAAAGGCTCGTTAGGCTGCATAAAATCGGCTTCCTTCTTCGGTACCCTCCCCCGCCCCCATCACTCATGATGGAAAATAAATAATGACACAGTGTTCCAATCTTTCAATGATACTCTTTCCTGTTTTTCCTTTACTTTTTCCAGTCTCTATGTTTTACGTTTTCTCTGTCTTCTCGAGAGAGTATCTAAAAACAAAATAAGGAATGCTGAAGTTGGCTAGGGAAGGGAGAATCCTTCGCAGTAAACTTTCATGCATTCGCTCGCTCTCCAAGGCAAACATGCCTTCTTCTCATCTTCACGAACGACGCAGAATTTCGGAGCGCGTATGAAACAAGAAGTGACGGATGCTGCCGCCGGCATCGCTTTGAAACTCGTTTGACGGCAGTCCTAAATCTAACAGGATTGTCGGACCCTGTGCCCACATGTCGCTGAGCCACTGGGAGACGCGGCAGACATAATCCAACACTGTCATTGCTTCGTTCTTGAAATTCTACGTCCTCTGTTGCTACTGGTTATGTATTATATTTGGAGATTCGTTTGTTCGTTCGTTCCTTCATGTGTGTAGATGTAGGTGTCCATCCGTGTATATGTGTGTTCATGTGTATGTGGATGTGTGTGCGTGTGTGTGTGTTTGTGTAGATGTGTGTGTGTACGTGCGTGTGTGCATGTGTGCGTGCGTGCGTGCGTGTTTGTGTATGTGCGTGTATGTGCGTGTGTGTGTGGGCCTGTGTGGGCATGCGTGTGTAAGAGTTTACATGGCGTGCGCTCGCACCAGAAAACGTAAGGAAAGAAAAATAGTAAAATTTCAAAAGGAAAAAGATGAAGAGAAAGAGACCTGACAGTGAGAGAGAACAAAGAGATGAGTACAAAAGCTGCGTGAAACAAAAAATGGCAAAAGAAATAAAAAAAACTCATCTACAACTAAGGAGTTTGGAAAGAGATAGAGAATTACATTCAATAACTATTGTTTAGAATTCGTCCTTGTTGCTCCTAATGGGTTCGTTTATCCCCAGTGCTGGCTGTTGCTAAAGAAGGAGGGCGAATTTTTACTACGATCTTCTCATCTCGCAACCAAAGCAAGCGGTCACGTGTTTTGGCACCAGTTCAAACGTTTGACCTACAAAAGCATTGACTCAAAAAATCTAATTCGTATCACGCGTGCAAAGCTACTTCTTGAATACATTTGCCATTCGGCATACGAATCACGAATGTGATACATATTCCGGATACGAATTCTGCATACGAATTACGAATGCTTAAGAATCAGAGATCAAGGACACGAAGTCGAACGCTACTATAAAAAAGGGCCCTTATTTTCTACGATATGGAACACACAACCTCGAGCAAATCACTATGCATAAGTGACACCCTCACAAGTTTGACTAACATGCACCAGCCTACACCGATGCGAAAATGGGCAGTGCGGTGCAGAAACGTACGGGGCATTGTACTTCCGGTATGTGTTTTAGGATATATGCTGCATTCGTAAACGAAATATTACGGCGTGCACCCGCTGCAGTTGATGCACGATGTACCGCTAAACAAAGCGTAGCAACTGTTTGCTGAAGCACTATGGCAACGAATTGTTGTCGAAGCTGCGGGCTCGTTTCAGTCGTTTCAGACCATACGGTTTCAAGTACTTGAGTTTATCTCATTCATTTCCGACATTTATTAAACGCCCCTGAAATATTTTTCCGCGTGTACTGGGCCTTGTTGGTCGCAAGGCGCTTTCTGTAGACAGTAACGGTTAGTCATAAATTTTCTCGTAGGTATAGGTAAGTGTACGTGCCTCGTTAATATACAGGAGGGCGTGCACTTGAGCGTGGAGAAAAACATTAATTCTAAATGGTCGTCCGCTTTGATCTCCCATATGATAATGATTACGCAAAGACAAGTAGAACCCATTATTTGTCAGTGTCATTCATTATGCTGACAGTAGCTGCCTCAACGTTATTAGCTCCATTTATATGTAATAATGTGGTCAAGTAAAGACCTTTATTTTCCTACATAACCAAAGGTAATACAGCCATTTGGTGAGTTACGATTGATTATGGAAGGAGTCCATTTGCATAGACATTAAATTACGTTGTTTATTTCTGTGCGCAAACCGGAATTGCCATTCTAAACAACTTCTGGGGCATGTAGTGTCTCAGTTAATGTGTATGAATCGGGGTTAGACAGGTGCGGACTGAAGGCTGCAAAAGCAAGGCGTTCGTATAATTAAAAACCGATTTGTTGTCAGCCCCGCTGGGATATATATTGTTAACGGCAGAAAAACACTCTCGGAGCAGTGCAATTTTATTTTTGGCGCTTGTTTGACTGGGCAATGACCGGGAGTTTGTTAAACATTCATTATTTGCCCTGTTTTTTAAGCAAGTTTTTATGAACATTGCTATTATTAGTCAGAGTGCTTAAAGCACCTACACCCAATCTATAGTCGTGATGCTTGCCACATTACGTTTCTTTTATATATGTATATATATATATATATAACATTATTTTTCATTTTGTTTATATAATCAAACATTTTTTTATATTTAAAATGTGCGTAGGTTATAACGGAGATTTAAATATATTTTTGTAATGTTGGGAACTCCACGTCCCAACAGGCGTATGTCTGTGGCTTCAAAAGCCAGCGACGCATGAGCTAAATACCCCAACTGTGAATAAGTTGAAGCTCTTAACTGCCACAGTCTATTGAAGTATATCTGTTTATAAATCTTTCGCTGTAGAGTAGCTTATCTTGTTGTTCTTTAGCGGCCGTTTGACATGATATATAAAGTGCATGTAGTGAGTGAGGGATTATTGGCATGAAGTTTATAAAAAATGTAATACACCCAATTACATCTATTCACTAACACCGAAACCTTTACACACTGCTGTTGGTGTTTCTAGAACCGATCAATCTCACTAACCAAATTTACGTACGGACGACACTATTCTAGTTCGCCTTCATCTAAACTAAGCTGCGAAAGAAAAACAAAAAAAAAGACTCAGGTAATTCGCCCCTTAAGGCATAATCGCCACATACATACATCAAAGCCTAGCAGCTATACAAACTAATACTACATACCTCAATTCACAAGAAGAGGAATGCGTAGCTGTCAAGATTAAAACCACTGATACAAAAATAGTAATGTTAAACATATATTGACTAGCAAATAAGGAAAACAAGAAATGCAAGGAGCTAGATCGATTTATTCAAGAAAACAACAAAAGCAAAAACCTTAAATAGTGCCGGGGACTATAACATACCCCACGTAAGTTGGGGTTACTCCAACACGTCACCTAATGGTAGGAAGCTAGAAACTATTATGGATATTAGGCACATGACTCTTAAAAATGACACTACGATTGCTACAAAAATAGGCAACAGCGTAGAAAGGGATAGCAACCCAGACCTAGCTTGGTTTGGACGGAAACCCAACTGTGAATGGGAGAACCTGTTGAAAACTCTGGGTGACCATTACATTTTTAACCTAACCATCACAGTCCGTAAAACAAGACGGAAAAAATTTAGAGGTACGCAGGCCAAAATCTCTTAATGGCATCAAATTTGGTCAGAACTCAGAGAAGCCTTGAAAAACAGCACGGTAATGAACTGGAGCCAAGGCCTATATATGATCCGCAGCAGCTACAAACGTCACACTAAGAAATTCTACAACAACCAGAACGCGCCATACATCTGTTCCCAACTTCTCGACCTATGGAATAAAAAACATTTAACTCTGCAAAAAATGAAATAGAAAAAGTAACAAAGGGATTAAGAAAGCTATTCAGAAAGCCACAAAAGAAGCCTACAAATACGCGAATCACCTAATGAGTGAGAATTCGCTAAGCCCCTGCGACAAGTTATACGACCAATTGCATACTCTGAGAGTATGGCAGATACACAAAACGCTACTAGGATAGCCTAAAGCGAATCAAACGACCATTAAACTGTGCCTTCACTATCAGAAAGAACACAAAGAGATAGCCACACAATTATTATGCTTCGTTTCAGCTTCAGTTCGAACGTGGCCAATGTTATGAGCCGAAGGGCCAATCAAACAGCGAAAGAGGCACAACGTCATGGCTTGCTCTCTGCAGTTGATAGGACCAGCCGGCATTCGCCGTCTCTTTGTGCGTGCTCCTCCACCGACTAGTCCTGTGAAGCGCAGAGAGCACGCCATGACGTTGCGCTTTTTGCTATGTTTGATTGGCCCTTCGGCTCATAACATCGGCCGCCGTTGGACCGAAGCGGAAACGAAATATAGACAAAAGTTTCCCCATCGGAGAAACCACGACAGTGGCTGGTGTGACTAAGCCGAAGGATATCTTGAATCAGCTGTGCCATGAACGATGATCCCCGGTCAGTGATCAGGACCTAGGGGGCACCGTGCTGAAAAACGTTGCACTCGACAAAAAACTTGGCGACTTCCACGGCAGTTACCGCCGGATGTGCTTTCGTCTCGCCGTACCGTGTGAGGAAATCGGTTGCCACGATTATCCCCCAGTTGCCTTGCGCCGACGGTGAGAATGGTCTAATCAAATCAATTCCAATCTGCTGGAATTGTATTGTCGGAGGCGCAATTGACTGCAGGAATCTCGACGGCTTGGTTGGCGGTTTCTTGCTCCTTTGACAGTCATGGCACTATCGGATGTAGAAATGAACAGTCTTGGGGAGCTTGGGCCAGTTCTACTTCTCGCGAATCATGGCGAGTGTCCTGCTCTATCGAAGGTGTCCAGCTGTAGGATCGCCATGGCAGGCTAGGAAAGCGTCTTCACGAAGGCCACTGGGAATCACCAATAGCCGCGCTGAGTGTTTGGTTACGAAATTCTCCTTGTAGAGTACAGCCTTTACCTGCAAAAGTGTTGGCAGGATAAGAAGCAACGAAGAGGATACTGGGGACTTCGCCTCCTCGACCCTTCAAGTGCTCGATGAGCCCGCGGAGTTGAGGGTCACCCCACTGGAGTACCGCCATATCACTCATGTTAACGGCACCGATGAAAACCTTGTCATCGTCGTCGGCGGTGCTAGCGGTAGTTGACTCGAAGGGGGCTCTCGAGAGAAAGTCAGCGTCACTGTGATTGCGGCCGGACTCAATACACGACAGTCATGTCAAACTCTTGCAATCCGAGACACCAACGAGCGAGGCGTCCTGACGGGTGTTTAATGTTGGCGATCCAGCAGAGCGAATGGTGGTCTGTGACCACTTGTAACGGGCTCCCGTACAGGTACGGGCGGAACTTGGTTATTGCCCATACGACGGCAAGGCATTCCTTCCCAGTCGTTGAGTAATTGCTCTCGGCCTTTGAAAGTGTTCAAATGCGTAGGCGAATGCTCGTCCTGTGCTCTCCTGCAGTTGGACCAGCGCCACTCCGAGTCCCGTATTACTTGCGTCCGTGTGAATTTCGGTCTCCGCAAATTAGTCAAAATTTCCAAGGATGAGAGGCTTCTGAAGTCTTCGCTTCAGTTCTTCTTAGGACCGTTGCTCCTCGTTTGTCCACTAAAACTTTGCGGCGTCTTTTGTGAGATGTGCCAGTGGCTTCGGATAGCTTTACAAAATCGCGAACAAACCGCCTGAGAGCACAAATTTCAAGAAATCCTCGCATGGCCCTTTTTTCGGACAGCGGCAAAACTTCTGCCACGGCGTACGTCTTCTCGGGGTCATGGCGAACATTTTCGTTGCTCACTGCGTGACCCAGGAACTTGAGTTCGCCGTAGGCGAAAAGACACTTTGATGGCTTAAGCGTCAGTCCCGTGGTTTTGATGGCTCGAAGCACGGCCCTAAGGTGCCCAAGGTGTTCGTCGAAATCCCGTAATAATATGACGACGTCATCGAAGTAAAAGAGGCAACTTTGTCATTGCAGACCTCCTAGCACGGTGTCCATGACACACTAGAAAGTGTCTGGTGCTGTACAAAGTCCGAAAGGCATCACTTTGTACTCGTGCAATCTGTCGGGTGTAATGAAGGCCGTTTTTCGCGGTCGCGTTCGTCGACTTCAATCTTCCAGTTGTACATTGACAAAAATATTGAGAGTGACGCAGCCGGTTCAATATGTCGTCAATGCGGGAAAGCGAATATGCGTCTTTTTTGGTCACGGCGTTGTTCACGCAGAACCTTACAGTCTCGTCCTTTATTATGAGCACAACTGGAGAGGTCCAAGGTCTGCTTGAGGGTTGGATGATGTAGTCGTCAAAAATTTTATGAACTTGCTGCTGAATAACCTGTCTCATTTTCAAAGAGACTCGGTACGGCGACTGGTCTACATGGAGGATGTCGTCGTCGGTGATAATGCGGTGATTCGCTACCGTCGTTTGTGGAACCCCTAAGGACGTGGCGAAGCACTCACTGAATTTGCCGAGAAGGTCAAGGAGCTGTCGTCGCTCAGCAGCAGGAAGCTTCAGGTCGATCTCAAGTTGCTAAAGCGGCGTTTTTTGGTGCTAAGATAAACACTGGTCTTCCGAGAGTGCAGTTATCACTGCTTTGTCTCGGAGTTCCTCCATGTGGCCCACGGCTTTACGTTTTGTAAGGTATTGCGGCTGTTGTCGAACGTTTGTAACAAGGACTATGGCACGCCCGTCCTGAAGCTCCGTTACACCTCTTGCAGCACCAAATCTTCTTCCTAGGTGCAACTGGACACTGCCCTCAAGCAGAACTTCTACGCAGGGAGCTTCGTCTGTCCCGACGGGCACAAAAAAAGATCGTTGTGGCAGGTATATATGATCGGCAAGGAATGACCGCGGGTGACGTCGATCTTGGTTCCTCCGGCGCAGGGTTGGGCAGTATCGCGATACCAAATGTATCGCGATAGTATTTCAGAGATACATTTTGTATCTGTATTTCTGTATCACGATACATTTTTTGCAGCAGTATTTGTATTTCTGTATTGAAATACATTTGGAATGTTTCTTTGTATCGCGATACAATCAGGATGAAATGTATTTCGTTACAATTTTTAAGAAATACTCCCTCCCCCCCCCACACACACACAAAAAAAAATCCGAACACCTTTTCTTTTTTTTTTTTTGTTAACGAGACGTTGGGGCATTGTTACTATGCTGACCAAGGTTCCTTCCAATTCTCCAAATTATTTTTCAATGCGCCTTCTTCTTTCTTCTGAGAAGTGTTGCGTAGTCGGGGACTCGAACCAGGTGCCGTGCCAGGAGTGGAGTTAGAGCATCTTCTACCGCAGGTCCATAGGTAGGGATTTCATGAGTCATTGTTTGCTGGCATCCAATGCCCGCTGCTAACCGTCTTTCTTGCCTTAGCGTACACAGTACACCCAGCCGGCAAAGCTGAGTCACACTCCGTTGCAGCATGAGCCTGGCGGTGGTTGACTTGAAATAGTAGGATGACTCAGGCAGTGAAGTTCAACAGATATCAAAAGCGTCTGCCGCTGCGCCCGTAATCTTGCACGGCTCAAGGGTACATCATCGGTCGACGTGAAAGTGACCCGCTGCTCTGATGATCCGAGATCCAGGAAGGAGGCCAGACGTGGCCTCGCTGTGCCGACCCAGACTTCGTACACCTGCGACTCGTCTCAAGCGCGCTGTTTCTCGGAAAGCTCGCACCTGTGCCGGCAATATCAGGTCGTAGTCCACGAGGTCTCTGTTTGGATGATGCTAGGCGAAACTTGAGGACTGCATTCCATGCGTCGGTGGCGGAGGGTCGGCAGGAGGACCTTCACAACAGGGATGCAACTGTATCGTTTTTTTTTCAACCGTAACAGAAGATAAGACTTGTGTTCCAGGATGCTTCAAATGGTCCACTATTCTCAAAAATTTCAACTGACACTGCCTGCACGATCTTCAACGAGGTCACTTACAACGAAAGCACGTATTGTCATTTTGTACAGCAGCGTGGTAAGGTTTCATGTTCAAGGCCACACCTACAGATAAAGAATACCAGTTCATTCCACCGTGACGTCATGTGATCACTGTTGGTAGGGGCGACCTCTATTGGACAGGGGCGTGGTGACGTTTTGATGGGATTTAGGGTGACATAGAATTTATTTAGAGGTCGAAGCCTTTTCACATCCCTCGTTAGACAGACAGGATGTCAGGGAAGGGACCGGGGTCAGTCCTTGATGAAACGTTTTTTTTTGAGCCCATTGAAGACTCCTCGTCGTCCGAAACCACTATCTCCAAGGCAAAGTGCCGAGCCTACGGTTAAGTAATTTTGGGATCAAAACTTCCACTTGCAAACTTCAAGCTTCATCTCAGTTGGCGTCTCAAACAAATTTGAAAAATGTATTGCAGTATCAGTATTTCTGTATTTGTATTTCTGCCCTCGCTAAAATGTATTCCTGTATTTGTATTTCCAAATAATTTTTGCCTCTATTTAAAATGTATTTCCGATACGTATCGCGATACATTTTTACAGATATATCTTAGTATCAGTATTTTAGCTCTATTTTAATGTATCCCAGTATTTGTATTTCCAAATACATTTTTGAGTATTTGTGCCCAACCCTGCTCCGGCGGTAGGGCGGTTTTTTTTAGTGTCAACTTGTTTGCACCCAGGTCGATTATGGCGTCTTATTTGCTCAAGAAGTCCATACCGAAAATAACGTCCCTTGCACAGTTCTGAAGAACGGCGAACTTCACCGGGCAGGTCTCACCGTAGATTTCGACTCGAGCAGTGCACCTCTCGACAAGTGTTATGAGGTGCTTTCCGGCTGTTCGGATTTAGGGTCAACGCCACGGAGTTGTCCCTTTCCGAAGGCGTCGAGATAGTCACCCACTTAAGATGGAGTAGTCCGCCCTAGTATCCACGAATGCCGACGCGTCATGGCCGTTGATGACTACGTGAAGGTGTTGGGTATTGTTCCGGTAGCGTCGTTCCGAGGCGTTTCCTCGCTAGAGGGAAAGCTGCCCGGCGTGCTTGGAGTATCTTGTCTTTGTCGGCGAACGGCAACTCCACCTCCCGGAGTTGCCGCGCCTAGTTTTCCCGTCGAGTAGCGTGTTGTGATACGCTTTCACGGCACAATCTACGCATAGGCGATGCTGGTCGACGTGGTGACGGTGAACGAGATCCTCGAAGTGAAGCGGGAACATAAATACGGGGGTCGACAAAGGTGTCATTCGAGTTCTGGCGCTCGCCGTATCTCGGGCGTGGGTCGTCCTCCGGTGCGAACCATCACAGGCTATCTGGCAGTAGGAGCACCGCCGGTAAATGTGGTCGGTTTCCCCCTCAGAGGTAGCACACCGGGCGTTCTTCAGCAGCTCGCCACACGTTTGTCTTCCTGGGCATCGAAAGCTCCGGGCGGACGTAGAGGGAGCGTTCTTCTTGGCGTTCGGGGTACTGCGGGAATGGAGCGTCTCGTCGAGTGGGCGCCTAGCACGGACGGTGGCAGGCGGTGACCGTCGGGCTATTTCGGCGTATGTCACCGTTCGCTCTTCGGGTGGTTCCACGATGAGGAGAGTCTCTGGTTGGATGGCCCACCGGACTTCCTCTCTTGCAACTTCGGCGATGGAAAGCAGCTTCTTCAGCTCCTCCTGGACGACTTCATGGATGATGTCATGGTTGCCCGGAAGGGGGTATCAAGGTGGGATCCGAATGTCCCCAGAATAGGTTCACCAGGATATCGCTGGTAGTGTCTGGCGCGTGCTAGTAGGGCCCATTTTATATTTGTCGCCTCCATGACGAGCTCGTCAACTGTTGTCGGGGGATCGCGGATGAGTTCGCCGAATATCTTGCTTTTCATACCCCTCATCAGGTGACGCAGCTTCTTCTCCTCGGTAGCCTGAGGGTCGGTTCGGGCGCTCAGGTGAACATCCTCGACGAAGCTGGTGATGCTGTCATTTCAGTGTTGGGCAAAGTACATAAAAAAGGTACTTTAAGTAAAGTACAATGTAAATGGAAATTGATGTACTTCAAGTAAAGCAGTAAGTACACTGGGTGCAATGTACTTGAAGTAAAGTACTATAAATAGAATCTACTTTCAAAGTAAAGTAAAAGTACTTTTAACACAACCTTTCCTGGTGCCCTTTCATTTCTCTATTTAGTGATTTTTTAACTTGTATGTATTGCTCCAGGAGTGATTGAGGAGTGATCACTTATTCTCGGAAATGGCGACGAATTTGGGATAAAGTCATGTGGCCACATAATATTTTTCAGAAATGGCGCCAAATTCAGAAGTCCTCCAGACTTTTGAATTTGGCGCCGCTTGCAGTGGCTTGTTGCACCCAAGGGGTTTAACATATTAGGTGAGAGCATGATGTCATTCCCGTAGCTTCCACATGCAATCCTCTTTTAGAGGAGTGTCCTCTTCTTAATGAAAAAAGAGTGAGTGTGCAGGCGAGCTGGTGATAATTAATCATAATATGACACCCAAGACGGTGGTGCGGAAAAGTTAGGGAACTTTTAAGTTGAAGAAAAAAACAGAAAAGATTGTCTCAAGACATTGAGAAGCTTTCTTCTGTTGTCTTTTTCTTCAACTTGAAAGTTCATTATTTTTTGCATCGCAGTCTCAGGTGTTACATTGTAATTCATTGTCCTCTCCTAATATATTTAACCTCCTCGCTTGCGCTTACTGAGGGAGATCTAGCGAGGGTCTGAAAAGCTACGGAAAAGCCGCCCCAGAACAAACGTCTTCTCGCGTTTTTGGTGAAGGTACAGTATGATTTATTATAATAAAATATAATATTTATTCACCACGTGCATAAATATGTATGGTAGCAACTGGAAAAAGAACTATAAGCAGCTTGACTGATTCTCAGCCCCCTAACAGGTAAACAGTGGTGACATAAGTGTACTAGAAACTATTACAAAAACAAAACAATGCAGTTCCTTGCGGAAAAAAATGAAAGACGTTTACAATTCTTTGTAATGCAAAATTAGAGCGCAGCTTTTGAGGAGGAGAAGGGGAGAGGAAGGTATGAACCTCCTCTTCCTCCACACCCTCCCCTCCTCCTCCCCTTACATTTAGCGTAAAATTTTCGCTTCATTTCCCGCTAAATTTAGTGAAAAATTTAGCGAAAATTTATTCACTAAATTTAGCGGGTTAAGTTTCCCGCTAAATTTAGCGGGGAAATAGACGTTACGTGATCTCAACACCAATTCAGTTTCCCCACTAAATTTAGTGGGGAAGCTGGAACGTCCCATAATGCGAGGCGCGCCGTTACGCCGACGCCGACGGCAACGCCGTTCAACCCGGAAACGGGCTCATAAGAGCTGCGCTCTAAAACAAAAGATCAGCACAGAGTAAACTGAAAACACAAGATTGATTGAGAGTTATACTTTCATATTTTTACAGCAGTTCCTCAAATATGCTGAATTACGCATACAATATGAGAACATTCAAACCTAAAGAATTCAGAGCAAATACAAACAGGTAAGCAGAAACTTATTTTTATAATATATATTTTCTAAATTTTTTATTTCGTCAGAGTCAATATTTTGTCAGAATTCACAAAGCATCATTTTGCGATGCGAATTAAACAATACCAAATTCGGAGAATGTACTTCGAAGTTGGAGGTTGTACTTTCCTCGGAAAGTACCAGAAAAAATACTTTAAGCAAAGTACAAGTACATACTCGGAGAATCTACTTCAAGTAAAGTACAAGTTTTCTAAACCTACTTGAAGTAGTACTTTAAGTACAATTTATTTAAAGTACTTCCCAACACTGTCTCATTTAGTCCTTGGGTCCTTGTTCGAATGATGTCTTCGGCCCTCTCGCGTCGGTGTTGGCTGGTAGACGTGTTCTTCAGTTCTTGCTTACACACCTCCCATGAAGTTAAAGAAGCCTCGGGGTTCTCCAGCCAGTGTCTCGCAGTTCCTTTCAGGAAGAAGCAGATGTTTTTCAAGCATTGCTCAGCTGTCCACCCGTTATGGCGGGCCACAGGTTCATAGTGTTGCAGCCAATCCTCGACGTCCTCGGTGAACTCTGTGTGGAAAGGCGTCGCATTATGGGCTGCGACGGGCAAGTATACGATGGAGGCGGCGGCGGCCGGGTCTGCGACGTCTGGTTGTCCATCGAAGGCCTCGTTGACTGCTTGGTCTTGGGTGGCAAAAGTGCGAATTCCGGCGGTAGGCCTTTGGTGCGGCGACTTGATCGGGTCTCGGTCTTCTCTTCGTTGGGTTTTCGTGAGCTTGGGATCAGACTTGCACTGCGGGCGCTTTGAGGTGTAGGCGGCACGAACATGCGTTACCCCGCACATCGACAATATTGTCACGAATGACAAATGATGAGGCGGAAAATAACTGGACAAGCTAAACGTTTAATGGGTCAAACTTGGGTCTAAAATAAAGAGAAGAAATTTCGCGTCGCAGGCGTTGATGGCAGCGTAACAGCAGGATCGAGCGCTGGGGCGAGACTGGCCTCGTACCGACATGCGAAGAACCTTTTGTACTCGCGTGGGTTTCTGAAACATTCGGCGTAGAACATTCAGCGCGTAGAACATTCGTAGCTCTGTCAGACGAAAAGGTTCTCAAAGTCATGAAAACGTTAAATTGAAAGAATACATTAAAAAATGAAAGACGTGTACAATTCCCCGTAATGCCGAATTAGAGCGCAGCTCTTGAGGAGGAGGGGGAAGGTACAGAGAGGGGGTATGGCCTTCCACCTCCTCCGTACCCTGTCCTCCTCCCTCCTCCCCTCCTTACTTAAAAATATGTATTTATCAATTTCCCAACTCGAACATAGAGGAGAAATGTATCCGACTTGTAATGCGCAGATATGAATAGTGCCACATTCAAGAACCAATTATGGGAAACAAAATTTAATATGTACACTCCCCCATCTTCTGAATCGTTTTTATAAAATTAATATGGATATCTTTAGTATTTCCGCCAAACAAATATGTTCACTTTTTGTTTAATGGTTAGTCCAATGAATGCTCTAAGAAATAAAAAAACCTCAGTATAACACATACGTCTGTGTTTTGCGCGTGTTGTTATTTTTCACGTTTTCGCTGTTTTTCCTTTTCCTTTTGTTAACATTATTCTTTTTACCAACAGCAATGCTGTTTTCTTTCCCGTGCTGTCTTATCAATATGTCGAACGCTAGTGTCTTTGCGTTTATATTTGTTTTTCCCTGTGCTGCTACGGAGAGGCGGAGGCAAGTCAAACAGCGCTTGATTCAGGGATCAATAAATCATTTGAAATGAATTAAATTGAATTGAACATACCTGCAGAGTTTTTATAGAGAGTGAACTACCCACATACATTCACAGCATTCCTGCAACGACACATGCACAAATACGTGCTGCAAAAAATTAGGATCCAATCGGTCCCAGGACACCAGGGGCTGAGAAGGAATACCCGAGCTCATGAGCTCACCCGCGAACCGGATCCAAGACTCCCTTATGCATTGCCGGCATGCAAGAATATGAACCGAATTTGTCAAGAAAGAATCTACAGAAAGTTGGACAAACCGATTCTTGGGGATAGTCGCAGACCCTACACTTTTCTACCCTCACCGTCACATAGCCATTCAAGAGAGGAAACATCCCTCATACGTAAAACACAAACACTCACTCTATTTACCTCGCACTTTGTTCATAACATTAACAATGCTCAAGGTTCAAGGTACATCAACAATGCTCCAAGGGTAACAAGGCTCAAGGCAAAAAATCGAGGAGCATCTTCGATCTAAAAAAAAAAAAAATTTTCTCTGTCTCTTTTTTTTCTTTACATCTCCTGCCTTCATTTCGTTTCGTTTTACTTCATCTACTCCTGTTATAACTTTAGTTGTTCCTTTCAATTGCCTTTATAAAGGACCTGTTCGGACTCATACACTATAACAATCTCTTCATTTCAATTCTGATAATATACTCGCCGTCCCAAGTTTATTGTCATCTGTAGCACTGCAGTCAGATTATCTCTTAAAAATCCGAAAGCATAACTAAGACAACAAAAACCGTCACAAAGAACAAGTTAGTTAACTTGACGGCTCCTGACCAAGAGAAGGTTAGGGTGGTGAGTCCTAGAGTTGAGTGGTATATTTACATGCATAACTCAGCCATGGATGAACCATTTTGCATATTTATTTGCAGCGAGGACGAGTTAAGAGCAGGTTGTTTATATTTAAAAGCAGGCTGCCGAACCGGTCATTACTTCGGTTCGGTTCGGGTTCGGGTTCAGTAGCATTCTATTTTGTTTCGGTTCGGTTCCGGTTTAAGGTAGTGCACATACTATCGCTCCGGTTAGCGGTTTTAATGAGCGCCGAACCAGTTCAAACCGGTTTCTAACTCGACCTCCGAATATCGACCGAGCGCTTTCAGGAACCTTTTTTGAGCTCAAGATACTTGCAATAGACCTATACCAAAGGTACTCCCTCTTCAGGCAGATCTGAAAGCCGTGCACAGTGACGTGCGCGAAAGACACCATTAATGTGGCAGGGCTATTACTTGTATTATACTGTTCTTAAGTGAACTATATATTAGCGATCGGCTTTCTGCATTTTTTATGGTGGCTTTTTGCACAGGCAGCTGTGCAGTATTTCAAACTCTGCCAGAAGAGGGCGTAATTTCGGGATGGGTCCATAGACCTTTCTCAAAAAGAGCTTGTGGCCGGTGCCATCTTTAGTGCTCGCGCGTATAGCACGTGCTTTGCTCGCTTTCCGAAGCGACGAAGCACGTGCTCGGCCGTAAAGATCGCACGCTGTGCTGTGATTTTGTAAAGTAGTAAAATGTATCTTGCTGGATTGCTTTCCCTCTATATGTTCTTGTTTGTTTTGCTCTGCACACACGTGTTTTTTAGACATGCTACCTGTTTTCGGCGCCCAGTAAGATGTCGCAGCTATGCCCCAAAGTGGCTGACAGGAAAACGAGAGGAAAGAAATGTGCCGCGTAAAACACAGAAACAGATACGTCGGGTGCGCAGTTGGGGTAATTTATCAAATCTCGTTCAGCTGCGGTCGTGTATACGTCGGCAAGACTGGCCGATGTGTCAACGACCGGGAACACGTGAACACGCACTGTCGCTGCGTCAACCTCTGGAGGCCACCTTCCTTACACTGCGTCAGTGGCTTGTGATGTGCCGAAATTTGAGAGCCTAACGATTTTGGGGAGGGCTGCTGACAAAACTGCACACGCACTGCTGTAAGCCTACGAGATAGGAAAGGAAGAAATCCAATGCATGAGCCGAACCTTGACATATTTACATAAAAAGAAATAGGTTTTTTGAGCACGTGTTGATGCAGTGACGGTCTGGTGATTTGGTTGTTTTCCTTGGTGTCTTCTTTTCATTAAACGTTCAGTTGAAGTCAAGCGCTAGTCCTGTCTCTTTCTGTCCTGCGTCCGTGTTTGTTTGCGCGCTCCTACCAGTCTGTTACCTGTTTTCATTGTAACCCATCTCTTATGAAATAACGCCCGGGGTGCTTAAAATGTTTAAACAACTCAGTAAATAAATTACACAAAAGCGGGGGCGTATTGAAATCATAATATTTATTTGTGCCTCTTCTTTTGATGATGACATTTTTTTATTACGTGTGCAATAAAAACGAAATGTAAAAATATCTGACACTAGCCGCGTTTGATTTACTTACACCTCCTGCACCGGTGCAGAAAAGTGTACGATGGTGTACTTCCGGGTCGTATCTCAATACACATACTGGAAGTAGACTGCCCTACACCTTTCTGCACTGGTGTACTGGTGTAGAAGGTGTAAATAAATCGAACGCAGCTAGTATGTAGGATCAGTCTTGGCAATACAAGAAAGAAATACTCCCGCACTTTTCCCACTAAGACCAATTATTGACACAATTGACCCTGAACCGTTTTCGCTGAACCGGTAACCAACACATCAGTTTATAGTTTCGTTCCGGTTCGGGTTCAATACGAAGCGTTCAATTTCGGTTTCGGTTTTGATCCGGTTTTCGGTTCTGGTTCGGGTTCGGTTCGACACCCTGTTTAAAAGATTTCTTCCTGATTTACAATCTGACACGCACAGGGTCAGAAGGAATTTTTAATTTTGATTTTGCATGAAATGATTAGTTTTACCTATTTCGCCATGCGTTTTTGGAAATTGAAAGTGTGCCAATTGTTTCATTTGCACAATGCAAAAGTACAAACGCGAGGCAAGCTAGTTAATTGCTTCCATATACTTGAATCCGATGCAAGGACAAAATGAAATAACGAACATGCACGCACACCGTCTAAAAATCAGCGACTCATTTACTTCAGATTTCCGCATTAATATACTCAACGATAGCTCCTCGTTTGGAACTGACTCCTCAAAGCGAGTTTAACAAGGGAATGAGCCCAGAACTTTTGTGTCCAAAAAACACAAATCACCCTCCCCCCCGCAAAAAAAAAAAGCTTTAGGAAAGCATGTTGTATTTATTTCATTTATTATGTCTCTCGGGGCCCGAAGGCATTACAGAGAGGACTGGGGCACAATAAACAGAACAGAGCAAATAACAATGAAAAAGGCGAAGAATACACAAAATAACAACTAAACAATATTTAACACGTTAGTAGTGGCACTGTACATGGAATAAAACAAATATCAATGAAAAAGGCAAACAATACACAAACTTACTGCTAAACATCATGTAACAGGTTAGTAATCGAAATCTTAAATTTATCTGAGGCAGTTATTGTGACAATGGCTGCGGGAAGGCGGTTCCAGTCAATCGAGGTTTGAGGCAAAAAGAGGCTTTAAAGGGTAACTCCTCTCAATTCCGAAGATTTCTGGATAATGAGTGATTTGGAATCAAAAAGCCCTATGTAAAAGACACTACGTCGTTTGCTTCGCGAAAAATGGGATATATATTTTCAAATCTAATTTTAAACACGAGCGGAAATCGAAACCGAAACTTCGGCTCCGTCCGGCAGCATTGGCCTCGGGCCGCGAAGTGCTACGGCCATCACGTGGTACGAGATGTCACGTGATCCTCGGCCCAACGACGGGCGGGATGGGGCGGGCGTGTGGCAGGCGCGAGTGTCGTCTGCTCTGCACCGCACTCTTCGCCACGTTTCGGTGTCTACGGCATTCGACCACGTCTGCACAACTGCGGCATAAGTCTGCGCACGTACGAAACTCCGAGAGACAATAATCACAAACGGTAAGACGACGACAGTGGTTGTGACGCGAAAGACGGCGGTAACGGCGGGACCACGGCGGGCGGCCGGTCTGCTCCCAAGAGCGCGCTGCGCAGGCGCGTTCGCCAATCACGTGGACACCGCTGAGCGCAGAGAGGCAACGTTGCTGTCAGCCGATTTCGGCAACTTGGCGAGTTGCAAAGTTTGCTGACCGTTTAAGAAACATTTAGACAGAAGTGCGTCGTAATATTTGACGTGTGGTCTTCCTATGTGATACTGAAGAGGACTGCATTGTTTTTCAAAACCAAAAATGAAGCGGAGTTGCCCTTTAAAGGTAGATGTGCTGCAATGAGGGATCCCAACTTTTAATTGGTGATCGCTGCGCTGATGATATGTAAAATGGTTCAGAAAATAGGGCTTGGCGGAGAGTAGGGTTAGAGTGATAAATCTTATGGAACAGGCATAGGCGGGTTATCTTTCGACGATGAGAAGAGGGGGCAAGGATAGAGATGCTTTCATTAAAGTGGTGCTAGGTGTGTGGTGATAAATAGAAAGTACAAAACGGTGGAGCAGTTTTGAATAGATTCTACGGCAGATGCAAGGGTGATACCAGAGTTCCGGATTGAGGCGGCATATTCAAGTTGAAGGCGAATTAAGGTATTATAAATTAGAAGGTTTAATGAAAGAGGGCAAGCAAAAATTTTCTTTTGATGTATCCTAATAATTGATTAGCGTTTTTAGTGACATAGTCGACATGAACATTCCCGGACAGATCATTTGAAATGTGAACACCAATGTATTTACAGGAGGACACAAGAAGAAGGGTAGAGTTGTTGATAAAGTAGGAAGGGCAAATGTTAATTTGACGAGAGACACACATGGATTTGCATTTAGAGATATTACGTTCCATAAGCCAGTCGTTGCACCATTTGGTTACATTGTTAATATCGGTTTGAAGAGAAGGGATGTCAGAGTCGTTAAGGATTTCTTTGTAAATAACACAGACGTCAGCAAAAAGGCTAATAGAAGAGGAGACAAGGGTAGGGACATCATCAATATATATAAGAAATAGTAGTGGACTGAGTACAGAACCGTGTGGGACACCGGAATTGACAGGCGAGTATGGAGAATTAGTTCCGTTAGCCTGGACAAACTGTATACGGTTAGTCAGAAAAGGCGTCTATCCAAGCAAGAACATATGGACACTTGTTAAGGCTACTAAGTTTATGGAGAAGAAGGGCGTGAGGAGCTTCGTCAAAAGCTTTGGGAAAATCAAGGAATATGCAGTCACTTCTGGAACCCTGGTCAAGTGTAACATGAAGATTATGAGTAAAGGTAAGAAGCTGAGTTTCGCATGAGTAAAACTTCCGAAAACCATGTTGTAATGTGTTAAAGCAAGAGTTAGAATTCAGAAAGTTTGCAAGTTGGGAGTAAATTACGTGTTCAAGGATTTTGCATGGTATACTCGTTATGGAAATGGGACGGTAGTTAGATTTTGTTTATCGAGACCTTTATGTACAGAAACCACCTTCCCCACCTTCCAATCCAATGGCAGAAAAAATCTTGGACAGGATAATCCTGGAATCCATCTTGCTCCTGCAAAAGATGTCTGTCCCGGGAAACCAGGCCCCGTAGAGTCGTGCCGCAGAGTTTGCAGGCATAACTGGGTAATAGACGTAATGGCGACGCACGTGGAGGCCCAAGCTGATGTGGTGTCAAATGTTTCTGGGCACTCTGGGCAGACGTAGGCGCTGCTGGAAGCACAGGTTGGCTTCTGGCCTGGGCTCGCAGCCGACTGTCGTCTTCGTCTCCGCGCAAGATGTTCTCCGACTGGTGGCGAACGCCGATGCACTGCAGCTCCTGGTACAGAACGTGCTCCTGCAGGGCCACTGAATCTTCTGCCACGAAGGAACAGAATGGGCAGCGTCCTTTCTGGACCGCCACTCGTGTAATCGTACGACGTGAACAAGCGGTCGGCGAGCTCTTCAGGCACCGGAGAGAGCTGGTGCTCAAATGCCATGGGTTTTTAGCCCTCTGAAGCCCTTCAGCATACGCGAACAGTACGCAGCGCTGCTGGAACTCCACGAACCTAGAATTTTCCAGCATTGCGTTCCGGCAAGATGGTCCATGCACCTTTGCCACTGTGGAATTTTTCTGTGTTTTTCAAAAGATTTTGTGTTAATGCTATAAGTACTTACCGCAGAAGACATTTTTAGGTTTTTAATAATCTTAGCGATTTCTTCACTATCTACAACAACAGGATACATAGGCAAGAAGTCACAGGCGGTAAATACGGAAGCAAGAATTACCTGGAATAGGGAAAGATTTAGTAAACACTTCGCTTAAAACGAAAGAACATTGATCATTAGATAATCCATCTCCGTCAGCATCCCTAAGCGTTATATTGGAAGAGAAAGAGGGATTAATAACCTTCCAAAATGGACACGGGTAATTTAACAACAGGGAGGTAACGTATTATTAAAATAATGGGATTTTTCATCTAGAAGTCCTTTTTTATACACACCAGCTGCAGTACGGTACGCCGACCATCGCTGTTGTTGTCTGATAGCTTTGCAGCACGAAATATATTTTTTATTTTCTTGTTTGCTAGCCTTTTTGAAAAACACGTTATACCAAGGCGATTCAGGAGAGGACGAAACAGTGCGAAGTGGCAGTGCGCTTTCATGAGGTACGCTACTTGTTCTTTAAATAAACACCAGTTATTCTCAACTGAGCGCTCATCAAAACAATCCAAGTAAGAATAAAAAAAGGCAAAGGGTTTCTATTCATGGAATCAAAATCAGCTCGTGCATAATCAGAAATTCGCTTAATTTCTTTTGACCTAAAGCATGTAGGTAGATCTCAGGAATAATGCAATAAGGAATGATCACTAAGACCTGGAAAATGAGTTAACGAAGAGATGAGCTCAGGCGATGTTGTTAAGAGGAGGTCATATTTAGAATGAAGACTGACATAAATCACGAACTTCACCAGATACCACTCTTTCAACTCAGCAACTTATCTACTACCACACTCAAAGACAGAAAGATTTGACTCACGCAATTTTTTTTATTTGTACTCGACGGCGTTTTGCAAATGAGAAATATCTTGCTGAATGAGGTGGAGCCAGCCGCAGACTTTTAATTTATATTGCTTCTTTTAAACTGGCCATATCGGTTGCTTCTTGGACCAACTGAATCAGAGTAGGTAGGGCGAAAATTAGGAAAACATTTTAACACTCATGCGGAAGTGTAAATACGAGAGCCACTTACATCTATATTAAATGATAAAATAGGGAGTAAATGCAATGTGTGATTCCATATTAAAACCAACTACGATATTAACGAAGATAGTTTGCATATGAACAGCGTTATCACATTTTAAAAACACAATGTGAATGTACTACTCAGAAATAAAACAAACAGCCTTACAAACACACACCTTATCTCTAAAGCACTTGCTGCCATCCTATAGTGAAGTGCACAAATAAACTATACGGGGCAAGATAGTAAGCACAAGTCGTAAGCATTGAAGACTAGATCTTCAAAAGTGACACCTAAATTTAATGACATGCTGAATCAAAATTTGGACATCACAAATCAAGGTTGGAGCGATAGGCGGGACGTTGCAAAACCGCAAAACCTCACTCTTGCAGCGACATCTCTAACGGATGGCCGTATTTTTGGAAAAGAAGCACGCGGTTGAACACGGCCGACGAGGCCGATGAGACATATGAAGTCACGATTCTGATTCCCTCTCCTCTTCGCTTTGTCCCCTCGAGCAGGTGAACCGAAGCAGAGAGAGAGGCCGCTTCCCTCAATCTCAACTGTTAGAAGAGAATCGTGACGTCATATTCTTCGCTTGATCGCGCCCTTATTTTCCGAAAGTACGGCCATCCGTTTGAGATATTCATATATGAGTGACATTTTGGAGTTCTTAGCGTCCCGTTCAACGCTTCAACGGCCTTGTTTTGCAAAGTCCAAATTTCGGTTCAGCATCGCTTTAAATCATTTACCTTTTCGTAGTTTTATTCTCTGTAGGCGCGCCTAGTCTGCTGCTCGGTCTGGAGTTCGAATGTCTGCTGTGAATATAAGTTTTTACTTTCATTTTGAATTATTTTTTGAAATTTTTATAATTTACAAGGCATTAAAGTAGGCTGCCGATCAGGAGAACGCTATAACAATTCACGGGTTTAGAAACAAGTGACTGAAACACGGTCACATACCTAACCTTTCAAGGTAAATTAAAAATAAACAGTAGATTAAGAAATAAAAAAAAACTTCAGTAACGAAACGGAAGGACATTTAGTTGACTTCTCTTGGTTATGTGGAACCATGAAGAGACTGTCCGCAGATAAGAGACCGGACTAATGCAACGCATTAATGCCAACGAAAGTCCTCGAAGAATCGCCTTTAGAAAATGCGGACACACAAGAGCAAAGAGCACAGTGAGAGAACAAGAGGGGGCAATAAAACGGTCGCGGCCTTTTCGGTTTCTTTCTCATCCACCATATATTCCGTAGATTATGAAAAATGAACGATGCCTGGCAGGTCGCCAAGGACACTTTCCGTTCGCGAATTTCGATCTCGGTCTATTGTTTCGTCGACAGGACTCGTAGAAATATATCAAAGTATAAGTAACGGCCACACTGCAAACCGAATTGTTTATTTATATATATATTTATACGTTTGTTTGTTTTTTTTTTGAGGGGGGATGGGGGAGAGGGGGTGGTTGCGATGGTTTTTCTTGTTTGCTCATGGAAAAATGACTGGGAGCGGAGAGGGCAAGATAACAAAATGGGGAGAGTGGAAAGACCTCTCTGGTGGCCGGTTTTAGTAATTTAACGTAGGTTCTTTTCCGCAGGGAGCTTTGGTCTAGGGTTTTCACCAGACAGCAGACGCCGGTTTCGGCAATGACTCCCTGTTGTCGACATCGATTTATTGGAACAATTTCAGGCTATTCTTTAGATCTGTTCTAAGCTAGGAATCGTATTTGCAAACGTATAAATGACAAGCAAAAATGATTTTACGGCCAATCTGGCTTTTTGGTAGCAAGGCATTTTTGGTAGTGCGCGGAAAGGCGCGAAATAACGCTCATATGCGTATCCTGCGCGTTTGGATGGCGCCCCAAACTGGTTGCATGTAGGCAAATCAAGTTGCGAATCATCCTACCATAGCCACTGACATAATGATATACGCAGGTCTCCTACTTATGATCACAATTTGTGCTTTGGGATTCGCTCTTTGCAGGTCTTAACGGGCGAAACAGAGGAAAAGGGGGAGACGAGAGTGCGATGACTCGTCAGAACGCCAAGCCCGGGTCACGTGAAACCAGCGCTTATAGTACAGCGGAACCTCAAACGCACACGCGAGCAGTTGTACCGCCATCTGGATGTTCCCGGGCAAACTGTCTGCTCTAAGGCAATCCGGGACCGGCGACAGGTCAGCCAATCAAGTCTCGCGCTGTCCCGCGCGCGGCGGAAACCAAATGGACGCAGAGATACGCATACCGCCAGCTCGACGGTGCGCGTGCTGAAGAAATAACGCGTTTGCGTACAAATCGGTGCGCTTACGCAATTGTCAGGCCTTTCATCTGCCATAAAAAACCAGTCGCTGCGCATCCTGAAAGCAATGCGGAGCGCAGTTTTCTGCTTCTGCGGGATGCGAAGTGAGCGTGAAGAAGATGACTCTGATTGGCTCCGTTGGAAAGATAATGAGTGAACTGGAAATTTCTTCTGCGTTATCCTTCCTCTCCTTCTGTCAGATAGTCAGAATAACGTCGCTCTTCCCTGTTCTCGGCATCGAACGGGCAACCTACCATACTAAAATATCTCTGACAGAGCTTTGTCCCACATCTCGCTGGGACTTCTCCAGTACCTTAATGAATATAATTGCCTTCTGCAAAAGTTGAAAAAGTTCAGCTCTCGGTTTAAATTCCCAGCGAATAAACAGCCAGTGTGCACTGGATTTCCGCGTCAGCATAACTGCCAGCATTCTATCAGGATCAAATGGGCAGTCCCGTTGATTATCGACATTTCTATGTTCAGACGATACAACAATACGAAAAAACCATTACTGTGTTGCAGCAGGCGATCCACTTCCATCAACTGACTGCGTGACCGGCGATAGCTAATCAGTTCATTCATAGTTTTAGGCAATATACCATGCTATTTTTTATCCTCTGTTTGTTGCCTTCGCTATGGAGTTGATGATCATATGGCTGTTATCATGTCGGAAATGGCGGTTTCCCGCTCGTTTACCTGCGCGTTTTCACTCTCCCCACATCGTGACTGTCGTCGGCCGGCCTCGGCGACTCTGCATTATAGTTTTAATCGCGCGCGTTTATGGTGCTGTTGTTTGTGTGGTTCTGGCTACGGTTATTGCGTCAGGAGTACCGCCGTTTCGCTATAGCAACGACGTTGGCCCTTCCATCTTCGACGGGCGTGGGGATTTGACGAGCCGACATTACTCAGTTGACTATTGAGCTGCTTGCTTCGTCACCGCTTTCTCTTTTTCTTTTTTTTGCAGGATTCGTTTATTACTACCGGCCTTTACAACCAAAACCAGCAAAAGAAAACGTTTAACTCAATGGACGATTGGTCGCCGCAGGTCGTTGCGCCATAGACATTCCATGTTTATGATTAGGCGCTTACCGCTGTCTTTCCGGCGATATTGAACAACATCCGCCGCAAATTGACCCAACATGATATCATTATCTGGAAGAAACGCTCATTTGGTGATGCCTTTATAAAAGGCTAATCCCGGACGCACAATATTGTGTCACGGTGGCTTTATTCTGGATTTACGAACCGCTGTCGGTGAAGATGGATAGTCAACAGAGTGCGACCATGCTGGCTCCTTTCTTAAAACGGCATATTAATTTCGATATCCGTATCGTCTTTATCCATGACATTATAACGTGAAATCCTCAGAAAGAGTGGCTTATATGGAACTCTCACGAAACAACACCCTGGTGAAGATTTTCTCATTGAGCAAAACTGTGGGGTTCTGGACAAAACCATTGTTCCAGATGCGATCCAATCAGGTATATAAAAAATGTGATATACCCTTCTCTCTGGTTATCATGTTGATGGATAGGATATGAAGGACGCATTGATTTCCGTTTTCGTCTAGGTGGTCGTTTCCTTAACGCCATGGTATTTTGATGAGTTAGGTAAATCTTACGGGAAGATTTACCAGCAGCGATTATTCACCTTGTTTGCCGCCGCATGTAAAGGAAGATCCAAATTGACTTAGCGAAGAGCACACAAGAAGGTGTCCCTAATGATACTGTTTAAATCATAGTTTACAACAATATGGTGATTTTAAGATCCTGCTTATCAAGTCTTTAATGAAGATCACTCTCCCGTTGCTAATAGATGATCTCACCACAGCTACGTGGCAACGAAAATTCTCTGGCAACCTGATGACCTGCCGTGGTGCCACCAAACGCTGATCCTGCTCTGGCAACGTTGATTGACTCTGCCGCCCGCCTGCTGTGGACTGAAAGGTATGGAGGCGACCGCCTTACGCCAACCGTCTGGTGAAGTCACGTTGATGATTGTGGAAGAACAGGTATTATCAACATTCACTGGGAAGTATCCGTATGTGAACTATAGCCCGAAGTATTCGGCATTTTCAGCAGACTGTAAATTCGCTAAGCAGATGTTACTTCGGTGTTTTGCCTCATGTGCATCTTTCCGATGTTTGACTCTTTGGGATCGATGAGTCTCGTAACAATCGTGCGCTGCGGGAAACGTTGTTTAAATAATTATTACCTGGGAATTTTATCGCGCGTATACTTACTGTTAAAGATGAGTTCTTATAAAGTGTGGTGAATAATGGTATATCATAACAACAGCTCAAAAAAGGATTCACTGAAAACGAAAACGAAAAATATGCGTAACAGAAAGGCCTTTGATGCACAGGTTGTCAGGAACGTGCGGCGCTCAGAGGCTGGTAAGGAGCAGATCAAACACTCAGGCCTCTGCAGGTACGCTTCGCTCGCCAGGACAACGAAACGTATTTTCTTGTGGCGATCTCCGAAATCAAAAGTTCTTCAAAGGCCGCTGCTCGGTAAAGCCGAAAACTCTGGACGAAGCGATGCTCGACATCCCGATCGTGCTGACGAGCTTAATTTCGCTGTTACGCTGAATTAATGCATCCTTTAAGGCTAAGTTTCGCGTACATCACACCAGCGATGATGTCCCTAGATTTTAGGGTGGTTACAACTGCTCCATTGAGGTCACGTATTCCATGAATTTTGTTTATCCGCCTGCCGGAAAGTGCGCAGTGAACAAAAGTGTTCGATTGACTGCGAACATCTTCGCCTTGATCCGCCTCTCCATGGGCTATAATGGCGTTTCCCACAGGGGCTGGAAAGGAGCAGTGGGACTTCCAGCTTTGAAGCCGCAGGCGCAGGCGCAGTTTCATCTCATATCGGCGATAGTGCTGCTCTGGTGAAACACAGCGAAACCGCAGAGGAAAATAAAAGAAACAGCAATTCGGAAACGCCGTCGGAACAGGTAAACCAGACATGGGGCGTACAGACGAAAAGCCACCACGCTGACGAAAATAAAATAAAAATAAAAAACGTCGGAACACCAGATGTCTTGGTCATAACTAGAGATCAGAGACGCGTATCACAACTGTTGGCAAACGTTGTGCTGGCATTTCGATTGTGCGGCGTTGTATCTAGCCGATTTTACCAGACGCTGAAAGGCATATCTTTTTGCGCTTTCCGGTGCGGGGATTAATCCGGTGAGTTTAAACTACCGAAACCGAGGAGCGTCCGCAGTTTTCTTTAAGCTTCGCGCAGGCGGCCTGTAGCTCCTCATCAGGAAGATGCTCGTGATTATGCACCGTCACCAGAAGAGTGAGTGCCCCCGCAAACTTCAAGAGCTGTCTATGGTTTCTGCTGCTCCTTCCTCTTAAATACAGGCTCTCTTGATAGTTACAGCACGGCTGCATGCCCAGTACGACGCTTGTTCACTTGGATGCGGGCACAAGGTGCAGGGACAAAGCCCGGGAAGGATCCCCAGAGTCATGCGGCGCGAGATTTCGCTCTACGCACTCCGAACTCCGGTGCCCTGCCGTGTGCTGCAGTATGGTGCACCGGTTATCCGTAGATCATTGTTTGTTTTCACGCCGATTAACGAGCGCACTGGGCCGAACTGATTACTCAGGATCCAAACACGCACTGAAAAAACGCTCACGCAGCGTGAACTATCCAACTGATTTGCCTTATTTTTAAAACTTCCTCTTCTTCTGACCCCAGGGAATAGGTTGCCAAGGAAGAAAACCTATTCCTTGGGGTCGAAGAAGAGGAAGTTTTAAAATACAAATCAGTTGATAGTTCAGACGCTGGTAATGGTGTTTTTATGCGTGTTTGGATTTGATAACTGTCTGCCTGTGCGCTGGTTAATTATGATGCCTTACCAACTCGCCCAATCTGCAGTACGTAACATTGTTTGTTTGGTTTCTTATAAAAAAATCTTTGCAGTATAATATCACTTTGTTGTTACAAATTATGACCGTTCAATTTCTATAATTTGTGGCTTTTTCAAGTTTCCTGGCTGTTATACGTGCGAGGCTTCTTTATTTTTGTCAAAAACTTACGCATATGCGCATACTTTTGATTGTGGTCTGTAAAAACTAATTTGTGTAATTTCTTGTTTGTTTCTTTAATGCCGTGCCTATTGTTATCAACAGAGGACAGGTAGATACAATATATTTTGATGTGTCGAAACCGTTTGACAGAGGTAGCCATGAATTATTGTTACGTAAACTTCGTAATATGTAGTATTTTTTTTCGGAATTTACTGAGGTGGTTTGAAATCTATTGTGCACTCGTTCGAACGAGTGTTCGAGTTTTTGACAGTCTCTCCAAACTATTTTGTTTCATATCAACTTGTTCCCTCGGGGATCAATCTTGTGCCCCCTTTTATTTTTATAATAATTAATAATATAGTTTTTGGTGTTAGTTATTCTCAAGTGCTACTTTTTGCTAATGATATTAAGTTATTCATAAGCATTGGTATTATTCTAGAACTGAAATATACTGCAAAATGATGATAATGTTATTAATGCAAAGGTGCAATCAGCTGAACAAGAATGACGAAAATAATCCCTGGGAAGGGGATCAAGGAGGACCAAGGACAAACACAAATCTCTAAACCCAGCTAGGTGTCTTCAATTCTCCATTGGTGTAAGCTAAATCAACTCTCATCTCCCCCAAAAACAAGGTGTTATTTTTTTTTCCTACCGCATGCTGTTGTTGAGTTTACATTCATTCTCGACGGAATACCAATAAAGAGTGTTTCAATTATAAACTATATTAGCGTGGGCCGATAGTGGTTTGGTTCAAAACCCGTATATATATATTATCGTGGGCATTGCCTATAACATGTTAGGTATAGTATGATTCACGAAGAAGTGTAGAACACCTATTCAGCTCTTTTATGTGTCTTTCAAATCTTTAGTGAGGTCACGACTTGAATGTTCGTCTTTCACATGAACTCAATATAAATGCAGGCTATGAGCACTTGAGAATGTTCATAAAACGTTTACTCGAATTGTGTTGTGATAGATTCTTTGCAGCGACGCTTTTTTATACCTATGAATATTTACTAAAAATGATTTCACTCCACTTTTGTCTGCCTGAAAAGCTGTTCATGACTTCGTGTTTGTGCATAAACTTATAAATCGGGCAACTTTATTGCGTAGCGTATTGAGAAAGTTAATTTTCATGTTCTTCATATTCAACCAGATATTTTGTTAGTTTTTAAGTTTACTCGCCTTGAAAGAATTCGCCACTTTCTCGGATCCAGTCCTTGTACAAACAGCACTATCACCTCGCGTGGACCTTTTGTCATCAATTAGATTGTACCAAAGCCAATTGATTGAAAACTTATTTCCTCTTAATTTGTTTTTTTTGTTGCTTGTTAACGTTCCTCTTTTGTGTATTAGCAATACGTATCA